>VWYH01003089.1:1156135-1335731 GCA_013399365.1 Pampusana beccarii | reverse complement strand
TTTTTTTTTTTTTTTTTTCCCTGTAACAGGCAGTGCATAGAATTAGAGTGCCTTAGATTTGTGTTTTTTAAAAAATTTCAGTGCCTTTCAAACACTAGGATTTGGTTCGGATCCTGTAACAGTAGAGCAAGTCTGCAGATCAAAATCCAGGTAATCTTACAATTACTAGATTTTTTTTTCTCTGTAACCTGCAGTTCTTCTCATAGGTAAGACCAAATTAATAGTTCCACCTTTTAAAAATCTAGGAAGCAATTATAACAATTCTTTCAAAAGTAATGTATTTTTTCTAGCACTTTCTTTCGAATATGTGTTGTAATTTCTTGTCATATATTAACACAAGTTATAAACTAAGATGCAAGCAACATTTTGCTGAGCTCTGCACGTGCTTGCTTGTGGTCAGGCACTCTGTATTTTGGTAAGCTATTCAAATTAAAAATACCACTAGCAGTAGAGAAGTACTTTTCTTACCCACATACAGGTCACTGCAGAATCACGTGGACCACTAGTTTGGGCAACAGGATTCAGTGGGGCTGAGTGACTGTCTGTCCTAACTGCTGCTCTGCACTCTGTTATACCATGGATCTCCACCAAACGTCACAGGTGCCAGACCAGCACCGAGATGCGTGATTGGTATCCATGGCTCCCTTTGTTTAGACAACTGACTTATCAAGACAGATTTTCCTCGGAAGACTAGATTAATTTCTTGAGGTTATTTTTCTCAGATATCCTATATACTTCTAGCTGAACAGTTAGCCAGAAATCGCAACAGAGTAAGAGCCAGAATGGGCCCAGCTGTCTCTGTTAGCAGGTTGTGTGCCATGTCATGCTCCTTTCTTTTCAGCCCTGCAGCACTGAAGAATATGCAGAACAGACTGAAACATTGCCTTGTCACAGCAAAACCCTATACATAGGAGTCTTTCTAAAATCACAGCCTATAAATGGCTTTTTTCCCCTTCCAGTATCTTAAAAACAGATAAGCTCTAGCTGAATAGTTTTCATATTACTTGCTCCTGCTCTCCAAAGAGACAAACAACAGAGCACTGGGGCACTGTCGCTGTGAACAGACCGTATCTCTTGGTGACTTGAAGAGCTTTCCTTACTAAAGATGTTTTCCTGACTCAAGTCCAGACCTGTGATAATGCAGCCCCTTTTACAGCTGCTCTTACTCCAATATCTGAGTGGTTTTGGAGTCTTGAATGTGTTTATCTCCTCTGTGATAGAGCAAGGCTGCACACAATTTGCACAGTTAAACAGAAAAGCTGTGGCAGCAGGGAATCAGACAATGAAATCTCGGAAATCACGGACTATCAAAACATTCCTCACTATGTTAATGTTTTACTAACAGGGTGGATACATTTTTGCCTTTTTGTTTGTTGTTTTTGCTTTGCTTACATTCCCAGGTGACAGAACATGCTGTTTTCAGAATGTTATTCCCAAGACTTCACAAGAGCCAGCCTCTGACCCAGGCTGCGTCTCCACCTTGGCAGGATGCGCTCTTGCATGGGGGAACCTATAAAGGAGCCCCACTGTGACATGATCTTGAGATCACCACCACTGTGGTCTCAGAACACCCAGCTCTGGGTAAATTATAGCCTCACAAACCTCCCACCTGGCTTATACATCACTGCTGCAACAATGAGTTCACAGCGATATTGGCAGCAGAGGAGATGGCCGTAAATGTGACAGTGTGTGTGTGTTGCATGCCTTTAATTGTGGCACCCGTTCCCACCAGGGATGCTGGTGAGAGTTCTGGGGTTATTTTAAAAAGGTTAATGAGGGAAGGGAGATTCCAGTGTTGCAACTGCACTTCAGAGTAACCCCTATTAGATTACTCATAGTTCTCCTCTTACTGGGCACGTGGGGGTGTAGTTGAAGTGTTTCTCCAAGACGAGCTATGTCCTGCTGCATTATTCATGGATATAGACCAGCTTGCTTCAGCCTGAAAGGCATGTAGGAGGAAAACTCGGTTCAATTTGTTCATGGCATGACAGTACCGTAGTTTCTAAGACAGACAGTGTGGCTGCTGAGTTAGTGGAGAAACTGTGCTGTGCACAGGGCTGTGCTCCTGCCAAGTCACTCACACAAGTGTCAGCAGGGAAATGCTGCTGTGCTCTTCATTTGTGAGAGAGGTGAAATTAAAAACAAAACAAAACAAACAAGCCTTTAAGTGTGAGCCTGTCTTTAAGGACACAGTCGGACAGGGAAGAGTTATGTACCAACCATTTTAACTTCTGACATGTGAGCAGTTTGAGTTTCCTGTCTTTTAGAAGTATTTATAGTGCACATCCCTGTAAAATTCAGCTTCCTTCAGTCTTGCTGTCTTTTTGAGAAACTCAAAGGTGGGAAATTCAAGGGTAGATCCAGCTCAGAACTCTGGCTGATTCATATCCAGCCCTGAGATTGGATCCGTTTACAGACCACTACTGTAGCTTGCTTTATTCGAGCCCTCTCTGGAAGACGGTCCCAGGTGAAGGAGTATAAAAGAGCAGCTAGAGACAAAGCCAGTCTGAAAGTGCGAAAGCTCTGGAAAGACATTTCTACAGATTTTCTTTCCTGAGTCAATGAGAGCTTGGCTAGAAGAACCCATTGAGGAAGGGGGGGTACATGCAGCAAGTATGGTCTCTGTCAGGATTACTATTAACAATCTTTGCTTTGTTAGTCATAAAAAATAAATCTGTCTTTTAATTCATTTGTTATGCTTTACTTGCTTTGTTTACTTCTTTGCACTTTGTTTTCTCGGTCTGGGCAGAGGAAGAAATTTCTCCTTTTTCATTCATATTACCAGTGATAGCATCCCTGGACATCCACCTTCAAAATGTAATATTTAGTAACTTAAAAATAAGTGGGTTTAAAATGAAATGGAAATTGTTCATACTTATTTTTTATTTTGATTAGGGTTTAAATGTTAGACAAAGTTGGACTAAATAATACCCTTTAGACAATGAAGCCCCTGCAAATTTCTCTTTATATTATATACTGTTACCCAAAGACTCAGTGATGTGGCAATCAATAGATACATATTCTATATCTACTTTCCCTACAGTTAAATAAACTTTTAAAGCAAATGTTCCATTAGCTCCTGACCGTCAATCTGAATGTAATAATGGGGCTGTATAAAGCCAGATAGGCTTCCCCGCCCCCCCATTCTATTAAAATATTTACATTGTAATAACTCAGTAGGGGTTTTTTTCGTTTTTCTTTTTTACTAAATTGAAGGCCTGTAAGTGGGTGAAAGTATTTTAAAGCAGGGCGAAACTGAAGGGACATGACATGTTATTGAATTAAGGGCCTTAGAAGGTGAGGGCTGTGCAGTCATAAATTCCAGGAATGCGGATGTGACTCTCTGAATGTGTATATGAAGTTGACAGAGTTTGACAGCTACCATCTGTGAACAATAATGTATAGAGAAGCAGGGCTACATGATGCAGGCTGGAATGTACCTATCAGGCTCCGAGGACTATAACAATTTACTACTCATTATCAGCGACTGTGGTCATGATTAGCTGCATGGATTGGAATGAAACTTGGAAATGATGAGAACAAAGCTCTCCTTGTTAAAGCAGAGTAATTAGTTTAATACATATGAGGAGAAAATGGGCAGGAGACTTCCTTTTTTTGTTGTTGTTGTTTTCTTTTCCCAGTTTTATTAAGTGTTTATCATCCAGGCCCTGCTCAGGAACACTAAAAACGGCACAGTGAAAATGGATGGATTGTTACTCCTTTCTGCATCACTTGAAATATGAGAAAATGGCTATTTTGTATTCATGCCCTTACTATTATGGGGCTTTCCTTGACTCTACAGTCTTTGCAGCAGAGAATGACAGAGATGTAATTATGTCATAACTGTGCTTATGCTGCTTTTGTTGATCAAAGCTTATTTCTTGTAGTCTGTACTCTTCTGTGTTCCATCAGAGCATAGAATTTTGGCAAAAATATACCTTGAGCCACAGAATCTTGTAAGCAAAATTTCTATTTCAAAAAAGGTGCCTTTGCTGTTTTCTCAGTCCTGCATATTCCAAACAAATCTGTGTTTTCCCACAGGTTAATATTTTTTTCTTGGTAAACACCATCATGTACAGTGCAGCTGGAGCCACAGAGAAATATTGTGAATTCTCATTTAAGGTTGCTCAAATAAACTATCTGTCAAGACAGAGAACAAGCTTATTGCTGAGCATAAATTGGCATGCATCAGTCATACTTAAAATTGTGTTTATACAAGCTGAGAATCTGTCTGAGAACATCAGGAAATTATCAGATAAGAAACAGAAAGCATACTGTCTACATAATGCATATCTCAATGCCCACAATAGTATGTATTCTCTTTCTCTTCCTGCAAGCATTTGCTTTTCTTACAAAAATGACATCAATCCCAGTCTCCACACATTAGTCAATAGTGAACTCCGAGAGCAGTTTTAGCTCCAACAACAAGGTGCCCAGCTTTCTAGGAAGGGCATTTGACTTTGAAAAACATCCAGCAAAAACAACACATAGAAAGAGAGAAACAGCAGGAAGTCTATTAAGCAACAAAGATACCATCCATCCTCTTTTAACTGAAAGAGAAAGGTTAAGGTTGGTTTAAAAAGAATGTGTGAGCAGAGAAGAAAAGTATAGTAAGCAGTTCCTGTGATAGATGGTTTAAATTTAGTCATTCCTGCCTGTGGTGGGGGTGGTGGGGTTGGACTGTGTGACCATGTTGAGTCCTTTCTACTGCTGTTGTCAAAGATGAGGACATTTCTCAAGTGGAAAGGCAGCATGATTTTTCATTATCTGCTTTAGAAAAACACACACCAGTGAGGTTATCAACAGAATGTCATTAATATAGATGTGTTGCACCCGTGTAAAGTGACTTACACAGACACAACATAAAGGTGTGCCTGTCACAGCCATGGACGTGCTCCTTATCTCTTGAATAAACTAACCTACCCTGAGCTTGGGGTTGGCACATTTCTAGTATCCAAGTTAGCTTGGTAT
The DNA here is from genome assembly GCA_013399365.1 of Pampusana beccarii. Lineage (NCBI taxonomy): Eukaryota > Metazoa > Chordata > Aves > Columbiformes > Columbidae > Pampusana > Pampusana beccarii. The sequence goes on along the minus strand of VWYH01003089.1, from coordinate 1,330,760 downwards.
GTTTTTTCTGCATTGAGATAACTGCAGGCTAAACATGCCATTGCAATGGCAAACAGCTGGAACAAGTGGGATAAAGTAAGGTACTCTTCTCTTGTATTCCTCATCTTGATCGGCAATTTGACTTACACCAGTCAATGCGTACATAGCCTTACTATATCAGGATCTTTTCCTGATTAGTTCATTTTCAACTAAATAAAGTAGAAAGAGATCAGTTTCTTTAACATTTTCCTCAACATTTTTCGACTTTTCTTTGGACAAGCTGTATCTCAGAAATGGAAAAAAGGTGTGTAGGTTAGTTTTTTGATGGAAAACGTTTATTTTTCATTGGCGAAAACCCCATTTTTTCCATCTAGCTCTAATTAGCAATATATAAAAGTGCATTTCCTGAAGGAAATTAATGTGCAGATGACTCAGGTATTGGTGTGGAAAGAGGCAAGCAGCATAATGATTCAGTATTGTAGTGAGTTGATAGTTGATAGTGATAAATGTGGGCTGATCATTCCCCAAATAATTTGGTATTCAAACATCACCCATAGAGACATAATCTGCCCAATATCCAATAATAAGTACCAGTCAGGAACTTAGATACGTCTTTGTGTTCTGAAAACTTTCCTCCATTTCTTAACAGGTCCTGTTCTCTTGGTATCACAGTTAAAATGGACATGATATGCAAAAGTAACCTCCTGCTGATTGACTGTGATACTGTTCGATGTTGCATGCAATCAGTTTTGTTCCCAGCCTGTTCAGATTTCTGTTGGGTGAGGGTGAGCTCCATTAATTAGGCACTGTTATAGTTTGCATCTACTACCCGTAAGACAGAAAACATGCCTACAAACACAAGATGGAATGACACAGACTGGAGCACAAACTATCAGCCCAAATACAAACCGCCCCTGGGCTCTACACGGATGTCACAGACACATGCTGGTGTGGAAAGCTCTTGCTACCTGCTATGTTTTTCCTGCTATTGTTATCTGTAATAGCAAGATAAAAGCTTGTTGAGGTTTACCATGCTTTTTGCGCCCTTTATTTTGCTGTGTAGACATTTCCGAAGGCATTAACGCTTTTAAGACTATACCAGCCTGTAAAACAACCATTCTCTAAGCCTGCCTGTCTAATGCAGATAACCTACTGCATTCCTTCAAAGCAGTGAAGAAAACAGCAGCAGCTCTGCAATTGCCTGTAATTTTCCTCCTAGCATTTTGTAACTATGCTATTTTACCTGTCTCTATTATATGAGGGAAGTTTCTGTGGCTTTAGGATCATATGTCCCTAAAAAAGCCTTTCTTTATACTCTTTAAAACTTCAGTATTACATCAAAATTAGTAGAGCAGCTACCAAACATTTTAATACCATGCTACAAGTATTTCTTGCCTTTAACAGCATTTATTGCTCTCCCCATCCCAACAAGCGAGTACAGTAGTGGGACTGGGCAGTCTCACCTCCTTCTCTACTTTTACTTGCTCATTTAAAAATCTGCTGTCAGTCAAGAATTTGTTGTACTAGTTCCCCCAGCTCCTAGTTCTCCTTTGCTTTCAAGCCGTCTTGTAGTGATTAGCCAGCTTATAAACACAGTAAGAATTACTACCAATAATGAGTATAACCTAAAAAGATGGTAATCTCAAAGGGGTTTGTGGCTACTTCATGCCCAACAAGTTCAACCTCAGCAGGTTCCAGAGTTAACACATTCATTTGTGTAATGTGGTTTTGAGACATTGTTGGGTTGTTGGGATTGTTAATTTTCTTTATTGCTTTTGGTTAAGTAGTAAATTTCTGGAGATATTTTCAAATTGTACAGCATTGGTCCAACCCAGCTGAGTGATAAAATTTTCATTTATTTGCACTATTCCATGCTTTTCTTTGCCTCTGTATTTTCATGACATTAAGCTGTAGATTTTAGAGGACAAAATGTTAGTTCTAAAAGATCAGCTGCCTTACTGTTGCCCATCCTTGCAAAATGTTTACATTTAGTTTTACTGAAGAGTAATATTTCTTTCCACTGAACACAGCTTTTAAAAACTTTTTTATGACTTCAAGATCTGATACAAACTTTAAGCTTTGTGCAGGATTCTAATATGCTGAGTATGTATCGATGTTTGGAAATAAGTACAAACACCTTTTATTCTGTATAACTTTCATATCGTTTAGCTGAATGATTTTTAAGATGGCCTTTCTCGGGTTTCAGGTACAAAGCAGACTTTAGAGTACAAGTGTTGTGGTTCCTATAGGGTTAATGTCTAGACGCATCCCTGAGTACCCAGAAAATGGGTTCAAGAGTAAAACCTGATGCTGTCCTTTTAATGAGAAATCTGATAATAAAGAGCAATGGACTAAGAAAATGGGCTAGATGAGCATTAGACGTCTCTGGCAGGCGGGCCAGCTTTAGCAGCAAGCCTGGGGTGCAGGACACACGCAGGCACATTGCCTTGTCCCCATATCATGGCTACTGGCTCCCTGCTTATCGATTAAGAAGTAATTGAACTTGACCTGCATTCCCCCTCCGAGCATTTCAGAGATCTGGATCACTGTCAGTCTCTATCCCCTGCTGTTTCCAAAAGCAGAGCCAGCAGGGGGGAGAAAATGAACACCACAAAATGCATGAACTTGACCGTGACCTTAAAAAAATCCACCCACACCTTCCACAAGCTGGTTATTGTCAGGCTGCCCCGCTGCTGAGTTGGCAATTTTTGAGCCCCAGTTGAGAACACTGCAGAGCTTACCTGTGACTGTAACAGCCAGAGAACAGGGCAGGTCTGTGAAGCTGTCTGGTTTTCAGACTGCCCTGTTTCACTTAGCACAAGAGGGCTCCAGGGGAGGTCTGAACAGTTGCACAGTGCATATGACTCATTATAATAATAGAGGTTGACTTGGGCTTGTTTCCAATCTATGCTCTAATGAGAGATAGCAGGTTACAGTCACCAACAGGATAACAGCCCCTAACTTTCCAGCTAGAATTGTTAATGAATCATTGGTTTGTCTCTGCTCAGATGGGATATGACATTCTAGCAACAGTCATTGGCTTGGTTTACTCAAGAAATGGTTTATTTTTCAAGAGGGAGGTCCGTTCATGTTAATTATTCTCACAGCTGGGATGGAAGTATACAGCACTTAAGCTCCTCTTACAATTCAGAGCTGGCAAATGCCAATAGCTGTGAAGCAGCTTTATGTTTAAGACCTCCCTATTTCATAAAATAACAGGTACAGTTGTTTCGTTCCCTCCCTGCCATGAATATTTAGTGCTGTGAAGGACTGGAAAAAATATGTAAGCTCTTCTGAAAGGAGACTGGAGCCAAAGCCTCCTTCCTTCAGCTGAATGCCCATATTAGTAGATGGCACAGAGAGGTGCTCTCTTGCTTGCTCTCTCTCTCTTGCTCTCTGACACTTGTTTCTTTTCTGTCCTGTCTCTCTGCTTTGAGAATAGAGTCAGGGATGCCCTGTCTCCATAGAAGAAGCAGTTCAGTGGCTGGAGGAAACTTCTGGAAGGGGCAAGATACGGCTTTGAATCATCTTATGCTGAGGAGAGCACTGATTGTAGGTCTGCTGCTTTCTAGATGAGGACTTCAACCTCCAGGCAGTTATGGGTGATCATATGCAGTCTCCATTGCTCTGTCCTCTAGAAGCAAAAAAAACCAGCTGAACAGCAGCATCCAAAGAATCGACCTGTATCTCTGAGCATTACTATCCCTGAGTGTCTCAGTAAAGCTTGGCCTAAGGAACTTCACAGCACCCATGTTTTTTGCAACCAAGATCATCATGAAACCCTACATACTTTTGGACACAACAAATGGACTGGCTGGTAATAAAAGCATCATCCTCCCTACTGACTCTGGTTGATAGCAAAGTCCCCATGAAGCTCTGTGGGCCAGAAAAACTGCTGTGGAGCTCCTCCTGAAGCTGCTTTGGCCACCCCCCAGGAGAGGAGCACCACTGACAACAGGGCAGGCAGAGCCTTCAGGCTTTTTACCTCATCCTCGATTCAGCAGTTGACGGGTGGCTCTGCCATCTTGCCAAGTTGATAGAACTTAAACCCTGCTAAGGAGTCATGAGACTTCAGTCCCATAAAGCTCCCCTAGCTTTCATCCTTTGCCAGTGCAACCTGGCTTTGCTTGCATTCCAAAAGCACCTGCACATTGTTTTTGTAAGCCAGTGTTTTATTTACAATGCGTCGCACCTTGATAGTTTTTTCATCCACCCACCTCAAAGCCCTTGATGATGAAGGGTAACATTATTGCCTCATTCCAGAGATGGGGAAAATGAGGAACCAGTCAGTTTAGATTGCTTTTGATCTAATTCAGAGCTGGAAGTAATACAGCATTACAGCAAACAGCTAGGTGAATGTTTCGGTATTTATGGTCTACTGGAGAGGCCTAACTACATGTTTTACAGCTAGGTGAACAGAAGAGCATGTTTTAGAAATGAACACTCTGTGGCCACATTTCATACACCCCCCAAAAAATCTATCAGTGGACTTGGAGAATAGGAAGGGAGAAGTAAGGGAAATGGGAAAGAAACTTCTTGAACCATGTATAAAGTGCTTGCTCGATTTTCCTGCAATTAAGAAATCAGCAACATGTACTTCTTTTTTTCTTAATATTATTTTGTGTGCAGCATGTTTCTTCTTGGTAAAGCTGGCTGACTACTGGGGACTCCAAGAAGCAAGTATGTAGAAAGGCATTAGTGGGAGGCCAAAGAAACCTCCCAGAGCCATGGGGCTGATCCAAGAGCTCATATGGTCCTTGTATCAGTGGTCTTGTTTGGGGTTACTTGCAGACCCCACTAATCTTACTCTGGCTCTCTCGAAAAAACAGTATGTATCACAAAAACATAGCATTCTAGTACTTGATACAGCACATATTGCTTCCACTTGTCTCCTTGAAAGATATTGTATATCTTTACCTTCAGCTTGTCTTCTCCAAGGGCTGAAGTATATCTGAGCTCGGAGGACCTTGCCTTAGCTGTGACTACAGTGTGTGCCAGTTGAGTCTGCTCTGTCTTCCCAAAGGGCTGCAAGGCAGGACAAGTCAGCCGAATTTGGCAGGCAAACAAAAGCCATTTGGCAACTGTAAGAAAAACAACTGCTCCACGGTTTGGAAGCTGTTGCTGGATCTCACAGTGAATCAGAGCGTGTCACTTACTGCTTCACAGCAGCTCTGCTCCCGAGAGCACAGCCTTGCAGCAAGGCCAAAAACGAGCCTTGTACTCTATGGATTTTCATCTTGTAATAATAGCTTCATTTTCTAGACATGAAGTATATGCCTTCCAGTAATATGTGACGAAATGTAAATTGCATGTGTTCTGCATCCAGCCGTGTTGCCCGTGCTGGCAGCCTCTCCCTGGGAGTGTCAACAGCCCTGCACACCCGCGATGCTTATGTTTTCTCATACATCCTCCAACAAAGCCATGCCTGAAGTCACAAATTTCACCTACAAGCCACCGGCAGTTCCTCGCATGATGACAGACCTTTATGGCAATTAGCCAGGGGAAAATACGTGAAAAGATGCTGAGAGGAAGAAAAAGCCTAATGAGAGTGAACAGACTGGCTTCTCCTGAGGGCCAGGGCTTCCTGACCTCAGACCCAGGACACTCCATCCCTCACACAGCACCACCACTGCACGCCGGTGCCCATGTCACCATGAGCTGGTGTGCACCCAAACGTGGAGCTGGCTCTGCTCTCCTCTTGGCAGCTCCGGAGCGGCAACCAGCGGCCGTCTCGGATGTCCTGTCAGCACAGGCTGGGGACGGGGGAGGCTCTGGCTTCCTGCCCAGCGAGCCCTGAGCCGCAAGGGCGGCCTGGCATGGGAGCCCACAGGAATGCCGCCAACGTGGGAGCTGTGCTTTTGGCTCAGGGCATCGAAAGACAGCTTGAGGCATGGAGTGGGCAGAGAAGTGCAAGGGCTGGGCTTGGTGTGCGAGTTTCTCTGGGGTAGCAAGGTGGTGATAGCGGAAGGCACGGGAGTTTGGTTGGGCTTGGCTCGGTGTTAGGGTGGTTGGCCCAAGGACGGAGTGAGGCAACTGGGACATGCTTTGTCCTGAAGGTGTGACCAGAGGCAGGCCTGTGGTGACTTCTATTCAAGGTCTTGGCTGCTACTTTACATCTTGGTACCTACCGCTCTCAGTGGTGACACTCAAGTCATCTTAGGGCACCTCAGATCTAGGAGGACACTCGCCTCCTGGAGGCCCTGAGTCAAGGCCGCCAAGCTCCAGAAACCCCAGTGATGTCAGTGAACATCAGATCTGGCTGTGCGCTGAGGTAGAACTGAGCAAAGAGGAAGGTTTCTCACCTCTCCTGCTCTCCCTGTTCCACCTCCAGCTGCCCGTACGCCTCTCTGCTCACAGCAACAGCTACTCCGTTTTCTGAGGCAGATGAATCACATCTGCATTTCCTTCTGCTGCTTTGACCGCAGGAGTCAGTGGTCACCAGCGGAGCGGGAGGTGGGCCTGGCAGCAGGGCTCGTCTCTCAGCGCCCCTGCTGACTGACAAAGCTCTGAGGGTGTAACAGGTGAAACAACTTCCTGCAGAACACAGCAGTATGGCATCATTTAAGAAACCCACACATTATGAACTGCAAAATATTACAGGATGAACATGTTCTTCCCAGACCACTCACTTTCCAGAGTACTGCCACAAGGCTCTGTGTCCAGCCTAACCGCACTGTCTCTTTCCCCATCCCAAGTGCCAGCTGTGATTCAGCTCCTTCGCAAAATTCGTTCTCCATTCTTTACTTCTTGCATGCTCCTTTTCTCATATTTGAAGAACTTTTCCCTGAAAACACAGTCGGGTGCTTTTCCAAGCCCTAGTGGAACTGCAAGCCTGAAGCATAAACCAAGGCTCACATAATTTGCCTTTATATTTATTTAAAACAATAAGAAATTATAAATAAAATATCATTGCTTAGTAATACTTTGCCAGCTGAAGGACAGTCTGTCCTAGTGTTAGGAAAAGCTGTAAGCTAAACTGGCATAGATGAGCTGCTGTACAGCTTACAGAGAGTCTTGGGAAAAGAAAAGTTTATTTCTGTAAACACAATCTCTTACTATAACCCTGAACAAAGGTTTCTACTTCTGCAAATGATTGACTAGTCAAAGAAAGTGGGACATTCATTAATAAATGTAAATACTGGTTTAGAAAATACAGTTTAGAAACTGTACAGTATGAGTACAATTAGAGAAAATTGTGCTTTATTGTAGTCTCAGCCAATTGTTCTTTTTTTTTTTCTCAGAATATTTTTACTGAGCACTGAATTTTTTCAGGAGTTTCTATCTTAGAGTTAATTATAACATCAGGATCTGTCCCAAATCAGTAATAATGTAGTTGTACTGCTTGTTGAACAGAGAGGAGAATGAATTGCAACTTCAGTTCTTTCATAGCTGATTCATACACCAAAAGAGAATGAATCTTTTATATACAACTGCCTTCTGATATTTTGAAAGAATACATATTTTGAAACAGCTGAGACTGCAGTTGCTGCTTAGATGCAAGTGAAAAACATTCTAGTTACGTGGTAATGTTTTATTCATGGATGCATGTAATATTAATGCAAAATACTTCTCCTTCTCAGTTAGAAATCCTGTTATCAGTTTGTGATGTTTCAGCTATTTCAGGTGCCAAGACGTGAGAGAATGTGTGATTCTAAGCAGTGAGTCAGCTGCTGTCTACATCTACAGCTAAGTAGTATGGCCAGAATAACACCTCATTTGACTGGCTTTCCTAATTATTTTTGTGCAAAGCCTATTCCCTTTCATGCCTATGGCAATTCAGGAGAGATTCTGACAATAACTACCAGGGAAAATCACTATTGTTTGTAGTTAGATCTGCAGATACAGTGATTCTTTGTCTAGAATGCAGTAAGTACCTAATATATATTACATTTCAACATGGTCTAATTTTCCAGTAGTTGATTGTAGTTGGAACTGCTCTTAAGCTTCACTTGTTACACAACTTTTTCTATATGCTCTTAGCAAGCATATATTTTGCTTTATAGCTAGTTTAATGCTCATTCTTAGTACTCATTTCAGCAATTTGAAATCGTATCTTGAGTTACAAGTCAGTCTTGGTCAGAATGCTTTTTGAATGAAAAGAAAAAAAGTCTGTTTTACAAATGTAACTGTGAAAAAGCATACATTTTACCAGACTTTCTAGATACCTTTTTTTGCCCAACTTCAGACTATGCGAGTGCATTTTGTAATTAGTAGTTCTATTACTATATCACCAAAATTAATGTAAACTTTGTTACTAATATCAACAGAGGTGGAACCAAAGCTGTAGCAAAACACATACTGCATCAGTAATACAGTAGCATATAATGCAGTGTTTGTTTACACACTTGAATAAAAAAAAAGTAGTACTTTGCATTTAAATGCCATTTAATCTTAAATTTAAAGTGCAGTGCATTTCAAGCTGACTTTTAATAGGGGCTGTAGCTCTGGTCCTCCCTTTGCCAGTTAATATAGGAAGGCAGAGAGAGAAGTCCTAAGGTCAGAGGGAGCTCCCTTGTCCATCGCACCACACCTGCCTCCCCAGTGTGCAGCCAGGAGAGGGACCTTTCTCTGTGGAACTACTTTAAACACAGGTTTTCTTTCACACCTTCACCTGCGTCTGACATGCATTAGTAGCGACGGGCTTAATTTTGGAATGGCTGAGGAGAAACTTCCTCTCAGGATGTAGTTTAAACCTGGTTTGAATTACAAACGATTTCTAGGCAGCTGGATGAAACTCACCCTGAGCTACGGTGCATCAGTGCACGAGGCGTTCAGGCACTGCCTGTCCCAGGGTCTTACCCCTACAGCTTCTAGCTAGAAGCTAGAAAATAAGTTGTTCTCTGTTAGTATTTTCCTTTCTCATTTGGTGGAGATTCTATACGAATTATAGGATTCTGTAAAGTATTCTGTAAAAAAACGTAACTAATGGATTCATATGCTGAGACTTCGTTTGTTTGTTTTTGAGAATTCAGTGAGACTGTGTCAAAGGTGACTTGTAGGTCAGCCACAGAAACCCATCTCCAGGATATTTCAGGCAAATCAGAGTACTTGTTTTCAAAGTTCCTGAATATTTTAGGGAAAAGTGCTCTGGTGTAGCATAAGAAACAAATGGAAATGCTTTCTTTCTAGTTGGAATTGATGCTTTCCTTTTATTCCTATTAATAAGATGTCACTAAAATTTTAAATATGCAATTGAATACGTGGCAGCAGCAGTGTCCCCTTCGACTTCGCAAGCGGTGCAATGACCCTGGAGGCTGCTGGCCGGGGGGGCCCTGCCAGGGGTGAAGAGCAGAGGCTGGTGGGACAGGGCCCCATTTCCTTCCTGGCCTGGGGACCCATTCCAGCCATACCACGTCACAGCGCTGCAGGTAGCACAGCGCAAATAACTCTGGGCTGCGAGCAAGAAAGCAAATATAAAAACGACCATGAAAATTGCCCAACCAGTTAGAACTGGTTCCAGCCAGGAACTCAAGTCCTACCTTGAAATACTTAAATCCCATTTGGACGGCATAGATTTACATTCCAGATGAAGAATTAATGGCTTTCACACAATATCCTCAGCAGAGATGCCCCAGCATACCAACCTCTGCGTTTTCAGTAGATGGAATTCGTAATTCCTCCAGGAGCTGCATTCTTCTAAGTGTTACTTCTATTTTGGGACTGACTACTCACTTTATTTAGAAAAAAAACCTGTGCTCTTGTCAAACCATAGAGACTGTATGAGTCACCTATACAATAATACTAAACCAGCCTTCTCTGTTACGGTACAGTTCATCATAATCACAAAGGGATTTATAGAAAACAAACATAGTGGACAGAGTCTGCTCTTAAGCTTCCTGTGTTTAATCCATGTGCGTGTTTAGCCAGCTGAACAGTGTATTGTTGAAAAATGGATTGTTAAAATGTTGGGTGTTGCAGTAGCTCCAAAGTCTCATATTTTTTTTCTAATAAAACGAATGTCATTCCTCTGACAATTTTGGCTGCCTACGTATAGTCATCTGCCCGCATAATAATCATGTGAATGCTAATGAATACCCTGAAACTTTGAATGAATAATTTTTTTAAGGCTGCCTCATAGGCAGCAGTGCTTACTTATTTAAATGCCTTAAATACATCCTTCGCAAAGTATCACCAATGGGCTCTAGCCTCAGACAAAACAGACTATAGAAAACTTATGGTATAGAGATGCAGTGAAGCAACATGTAACTGTCTTCTTGTACTCTGCATATCTATGTAACTTACTAGTAGTGTTTCCCAAGCGGGAATCATTTCCATCCCAACCTGCCCTATTACCTTTCTCTTTGTTCATCTAGTTCGGATTATTGTCAAAATGTTTTGGAACACCAGGTTTCTTATGGAAATCTCTATAGTTGCAGGGTTTTTTTAAAAAAAACTGTTACTTACAAATTTTAACAATAATTGCATTTTTGAAACACTGCCAAGAGGCAGTGGGAGTGGAGTGCCTAATTCCTTTAGACATTTGAGGTCTGCAAGACCCACTCATAAGGCAAGCCCTGTGACAAGCTGTTCCCTGTTCTAAGACGCTCCCCTTTCTTCTATGATCCCTCTTGTGTGAGCTGGCAGCAGGTAATTATTGTCTCACAGGCACCACTTGCTAGGCCAAGCAAGCCTGTCTTTCCTCCTCTCTTCTCGTAAAACAGGCATTTCTCCCTCCAGTTGCCCCCACAGCCCCTTGCTGCACCAGTTGCACCTGGAGCACGGGTGGGAAGACCTGTGCCTGGTATTCCCAGGGACCTCTCACCATCCCACCACCCTTCCCTGCCAGGTGCCTGGCCTGTCATGCCCTGCCGTCACACTTGCTGACCGTGTATCCAGGTTGCCTCTTTCCTCCTCATTTCCAAGTAAGCCCTTGGCCCCAGGTCTGTGACATTCACAGACACAAGCTCAAACACCTGGTTTAGTGTGTACATAAGACGTGGTTCTCTTAGTCTTCCTATCACAATTGTTCCACTGCCCTGAGGGATTTGATGTTCATTCAGGTAAAGAACGAGATGGGGTCCTCCACAGTATCACAGTATGCTAGGGATTGGAAGGGACCTCAAAAGATCATCTAGTCCAATCCCCCTAGGAGCAGGAACACCTAGATGAGGTTACACAGGAAGGCGTCCAGGTGGGTTTTGAATGTCTGCAGAGAAGGAGACTCCACAACCTCCCTGGGCAGGCTGTTCCAGTGTTCTGTCACCCTCAATGAGAAGAAGTTTCTTCTCAAATTTAAGTGGAACCTCTTGTGTTCCAGCTTGAACCCATTACCCCTTGTCCTATCGTTGTTTGCCACCGAGAAGAGCCTGGCTCCATCCTCGTGACACTCCCCCTTTATATATTTATAAACACTAATAAGGTCACCCCTCAGTCTCCTCTTCTCCAAACTAAAGAGACCCAGCTCCCTCAGTCTTTCCTCATAAGGGAGATGCTCCACTCCCTTAATCATCTTCGTTGCCGTTGCCCTACGCTGGACTCTCTCCAGCATCTCTCCTGGTGGTTCAGCCACTCATCTCAGAAACTCCAGGGCTACAGTGCAACGTGTCTATGTGACTTCACTATAGAATACTTGGATATATAAAACACTGGGTGTTTCAAGACAAGGTAGCAACTGAAAGGAGTTTAAGTGGCAGGTACATGCCAGTCTAGTCGGCTTAGAGTTTGAACTTTTCTGATGTATCTTTGCTATACACCATGACCAGCCTACGACTGAGTTAGTAACTCCTGTACTAAGGGAATGCTTCTTCTGCTACACCATGGGCTGGTTAATTGAGGATTTAAAAGAAGTGCTGAATAACATCCAGATCTTCAGGTTTATTTTGGTGTTCTGCTCCCATGGGCAAATAGAAGACAGACTGCTGGTATGACAGGAGACAGTGTAATAGTATGACATTATACAACTAAGGCTGTAACAAAATGCATATGCAAGGGGGAGGATGAGTTAAGGTTGCCCAGGAGATCTTATTTCTGGCATTTCCTGTATTTTCTGCATTTGACTTTGCAACCTACATGTTCACTCATCATAACTTTCTGTTTTAGTATGGAGGCATGACTTGAATTTACATCCTTCTTGCTAAAGAAGTTGTGTTAGGAATGTAAAGCTTTTAGCATCTTTCCACATCAGAACAAAGACAGCTCAAGCCACGTTCAACAAGGGCTTGTGCCACCCTGGCTGACCCATTTGAGCAGGGCAGGCCATGTGCACCCACTGTAGGGCCAGTCGCTGCCTGCTCGGAGTTGACAGCCAACATCTGGAGAGGTGGGAACCAAAACGTTGCCTTCCCCCTCTGTAGTTTCAGGGATGCAAATTCTGCACGGTGACTCCGTGAAGTTAAAGGATCTGCAGAGGTTAGACTTGCAGATGGTATATGCATAAAGCATATATTTAATCTGCTTAACAACTGAGAGAAGCTGTACCACACCCAGCGCCCCTGTGCCGGTGCAAGCATTGTCCTACGGTTTGCCTGGCACAGCAGGACTTGTCAGTGAGCTTTCTGAATGCAACCCAGGCATTCAGGCCCCTGACAAACTGACCCTGTCGTAACGCAAGATGAGATTTAGAAAGGCCAGCAATGGTACCTTAATGCCGCAGTTTTTAGAGGGCTTAGTACAGATCCTGAGGCATTCCTGACACGGAAAACAAAATTTCTGCTGAGTGTTCTCATATACATTTTTAAGCATTAGAACTTGTATTAATTTAAGAGATTCTGTCGTAAGGGCTTTCCCTCCTTTCCTCCAGGTTTTCAGCTCAAACCAGCATTCTGTGTGCAGAACAACTGCTTGTACTGTGGGGGCACAAACCAGGACAAAAAAAATACTGGCAGCAGATGGGGAGCTCTGAACAGAAAAGAAAACTCTGAGATTTCCACTTGGACAAGAGTTTGGGAACGTTACATAAGGAGGAAATGGGAAAAAATGCAAGCTTAAGGAAGATAAAATCTGATTAAAATGCAGACTAATATAATTGCAAAACATTACTCAGGCTTTCTTGTGGAGAGAGAAAAATGTCTGCTATTGTGCTGCTATAGAAACCACGTAGGGTCTGTGGGTAGGTGAGAGTGCATGGAGCGTGTCCCTCCCTCCCTCCTTTCTGGAATGAAGATCCTATCTTACTCCATAAGCTGGGCCTTTGCTGGCCAGGACATCTCTCCCAGTACAGAGAGGAATTGTTTTCTTGTTTATATAGTTTCTTTTAATATCTCTGTTCCCTCCCTCTTTTGTTCTGCTCTTGGAAGGTGATGCAGGGCTGTGCCAGGGGAGAGGTAAACTCTGGTCTTCTCAGGCTTTTCACAGGCTTTGCTGGACTTGGCTCTACCTGTTGGGAGCACAGGACACGTGTACTGTGCCACGGACAGAGAAATTTCTTCTATTTACTCCTATAAAGCCGAAGAGAGAATTCATGGTGCTCTGGGAAGTAAATACTTATCCGGAACGAGCAGACGCTGTCCGTGTTTCTGAACACTGTGTCCACACCACTTGTTTCTCTGAAGACACACATTAGAAGTTAATTACCAGGGCACTAGATAACAAAGTAAGGTTCGTTCCCTGGCTGTCAATGGAAGTGTTTTATGGAAGGTGTAAGCTGCATGCAACTTCAGTAGCACAAAACAAACTACAGAAACGTGTCCCTGAAGTGTGGAAGTGTATATTCACACTGGCTCTGACCCATGACCATCTGGGCAAAGACCTTGTGTCTGGCAGCAGTCCCTTCTGCATAACTGAGAAATCATACGAAATTTTGTATTAAAAAGACTGATGCATGAGGAAGCCTGTCCCTACTGTGTTAAAGCTCTTTCTGGTCCATAATATTAAAGAGACTGGTTCAAAATTTGAGGAGATTAATTTACTGATGCTTAGGAATTTTATGCTAGCATAAAGCACTGTAAAACCACATTTTCTCATAATTTATAAATGTTCACTCCTTCTTTGTATAGTGATTATTTTAATTTTCGACTGAGTGCCTTCCTACAACAATTGACTCAGTGGCTCAATTGTGTATTTTACAAGAACATATTTTGTATCTCAGTTTTTCCGGAAGTTCCACCTTCCAATCTGGCTGATTGTTTTGCTTTTGGTGTTCTGAGACAGAGGGAGAAGAACTCATTCTCTGGTTATTTTAGCACTTCATCCGCTCTCTAATCATCTTCATAAAACCAGTTTACTGAGGTGTCGTCTCCTTTTTGCCACCCCTTCCCTTCTCCCTTTTCTTTCATATCCCTTTACGTGTGGGCAACACCACTGCTGCATGCATTGCTGTATGTTAGGCCTAAATATTTTTTTATGTAATGGTATTAGAAATTCTCTGTAGGCCTCTAGGAGGGATCTCTTGGTCATCCAATCTCACTGCCACCGCAGTCAACCACAAAATGTAATCCCTTCTATAAAGTCCTTCAGCTCCATTTAAAATAAATCAGACTTGGTTTTGCTCCTGTCACTCTTATCAGGGGGCTGTTCCAGTGTTTTGCTACCTGGGCTGCAGAGTTCAGCTTATACTCACTTGTTCTCATGTTCACATTGGCTTTTAGTTTTAACTTTTCTGGCTCCCCCATTTCCTGAGCCCCGGGTTCTTTGTTTTGCCAAACTGAATATACCAAGTGTGTTTTATCATCCTCTGAAATGGGCTGTCCAGTCTCTGATCACCACAGTGGTTTTTGTCCATACTTGTTCCACTTTGATTTACTCTTGACTGGCTGACAGAATCACACATCGTACTGCAGATCTTTTCCGAAATTACTCATCTGACGTAACTGGGTTTATGTTTCCCTTTTTACATAGCTCCTACTCATCTTGTGATTAACTAGTCTTTCTTTTCCAAGTTCTGATCTCATAGTCAATGGAAGAAATTTTTGCAATTAATCTCTGTATGTCATTAGTACTATCAAATTTAACAATATTTTCCTCAATCTAGTTCTAAGAGGCATGTAGTTTCTCCAATATACTGTTCCCACCCTTGTTCAAACTGGGGATGTCTCCCAGCTCTGCCAACAGCGTATTTCGTTATGATGTTCATGTTCTCAATGACACCATTATAATGTAAATGTGAAGGACGACAGGAGCCTTGATGAATCCCACAGAGCAGCTTTCTTTCTGCCTAACACTTTCCATAGAAAAGACCCCTCTGTCCTTGTCTCCCGATCCTCACATTCTTTGGCTTAAATGGTGGTTTCCTGTCTGGACAGGATCAAGTATTATTGATGCCAAATATTGCATCTACCACATTTCCTTTCTTTAAGGAAAAGGGAAACAGAGTTATACCAGGGAAACATATCATGCTGAAGCAACATTTCATGTAATTCCATACTTCATTTTATCGCATTTTTTGCCATATCTTTAATTACTCTTCAAAATTTATCCGAATTATTGTGACTGATTTTTCTCCCTTTCTTTAATGCAAGTATTCCAGAATGATTTGAGCACTACAGTAAAACTTCTTGCTCATTTCACCCTCATCTTCATACACTTGGCCCCTCTTCACTCTGGACAAGAGCATTTGTTTTTCCCCACTGCAGTAATTACCTGTGACTTTCTTCCTGTTACTCATTCTCCTTCTTCACATAATCATCTTTATTAAAAATGAAGGCAAATTGCTTGTTGGTTTTGGAAATATCGCCAGACTTCCTTCAGTCTGTATGGCCTTCTCACTGTGTGATAGCCCTGTTTCTGCTTTTCTCTGGTTGAAATAACTGCTTCTGGCTGCCGTTATTTATCTTTTGTATGCCTTCATCTTGAAGACAAAACTTCCTCAGGAGAGTGATCTTCCTCACTCTTACCTGTAGGTTTTCTGTTTCCAGTGACCTTAGTTACCAAACTTCTAGGAAATCTTCCGTGAAACCCTTCCTCTTTGCTTAAGATAAAACGTCCAGATCATTTCTGCCGCTCTGGCACAAAGAAATCCAGTCTTTCCCTTGTCTTCTACTCCTTGAGTCCTTCAGCCTTGTTGATTCTTTTCTAATTAGGTCTCTTACTCTGTCCTCTTTTGACTTGGAATGCCTTTTTATAAATCTGAATTTTACCCATCTATTCATTTAAAACCGCACCTATCAAACAATCTTTTCCCTCTGCCCTTAGTACTATTTACAAAGTTAAACCACCATGACCTCTCGTTGGTCTGGTGGCTGGCAAAGAGAGCCGCTCCTCTGCTGCACCCAGCGCTGCTCAGCCCCAGGCATCACTCAGAGCATCTGCTCTCACCTTTCTATCTGGGAAAGCAGCAGCCTTTGTGGGAACAGCACTTCGCTTCATTATATTCCAGATATGTTTTTTCATATGCAAACATAGTTTTGCACCTTATAGAAAGCTCTGCACAAACGTGTTTGCTGCAGTGGTGACTGTCTTTCACCAGTGTCACCATGAGGCTCCTGGTCCTACCCCTGACTCTCTTTTAACACTTTCCCTGCTGAGGTTTTGAGCCAAACACTTTGGATCTACTCCTTCTGTTTGTGTAATTAGCAGTCGGTGTTACCCAGTGGCCTTTACTATGAGGTCTGTTGTTCCTGAATACAGGAGACCGATTTCTCCTGCTCTGTTACCTCTGTCCTAGCAAGCTTTGTTTGACATGTGGGAAGGTTTTATTCCTCCATTTTGCCGCTCAGGCTCCTTGCTTATGCTGGCAAGGGTTTCAAGTGCTTTACATCGATCACTCCCCGCTCTCAGGCTGCTACAGTCCTCCGTTTCCCACCCACATCTCATCTATATTTCTCCTCCCTTGCCATTATCTTCTGTTCTTTCTTCAACCGTTGTAATATCCATATTTTACTCGATTTTTTTTTTTTTAATTTTTGTGTGTTATAGCCGAGCTGAGAGGGCACAGACCCTCTCCCAGCCACATTCTTTGGTTTCAATTCTTTCCTCTGCAGTTGCTGCAGTTCTGATCCCAGACCGTTTTTTTTTGGAGTTGTCAGTCAGGAAGGGAAAGGGAAGGGGAAAGGAAGGAGAAGGGAAGGGAAGGGGAAGGGAAGGGGAAAGGAAGGGGAAGGGAAGGGAAGGGGAAGGGAAGAGCTTTTTGGCGGTGGATGGAGGTGTGGGACCGGCACCTGGCCCTGCGTGGAAGCAGGAGCGGTGTACCCCCGGCAGGGTGAGAACCAGGCGGGCGGCTGAGCCGTTATACTGCTGCGTCCGTCTGGGTGAGCCCGGCGGGACCTGGGGAGGTGACCCCAGCGCCCACATCTTCGGAAACGCTCGGTCGGTCGCCGTTAAGCGCCGGGGGTGTTTGACAGTCGAGGAGTGTGGAGGTCACGCACACATGTGCCGGTTTCCAGGCTTCTCCTCAAGCCTAGGAACGCCTCACTTCCCACAGCCTTCACCTCCCTCCACCGGGGTCCCGCCGCCCCTCGCTCTGCCGCTCGCCCCGCCGCGCCCCAGCGCCCCACGCAGCCGCTCGGCCCTGCGCGACGGGGCGGGGNGGCGGAGCGGCGATGCGCCTGACGCAGAGCATGTGCACCATCGCCGAGTGCGCGCCCGGCGGGGACGCCTGTCCCGCCGCTGCCGCCGCCCGGCCCCGCCTCGTCAAGATCGCGGTGGTGGGGGGCAGCGGCGTGGGCAAGACAGGTGAGGGGGGCGGCGGTGGGGTCGGTGCGGGGCGGCGCGGGGCGGCCGAGCGCGGCTAACGGTTGCTGTCTGTGCCTGCCCGCAGCGCTGGTGGTGCGGTTCCTCACCCGGCGGTTCATCGGCGACTACGAGAGGAACGCAGGTAGGCGAGCGGCGGGGCGGCTTTGTTCCCGCCGGGCTCGGAGGTCGGGCGATCCGCAGCCGGCTGGGGGGGGGTGGGTACCGCCGGGTGAGAGCGGTGGGGAGGGGGAGAGCGGAGCCCCGGAGCCGCCCGGGGGTGCCCGGCTGGAGAGCGGGGCGGGCGAGTCCTGGAGAGAAGCGTGGAAACCTAGCGTGAGCCAGTGCGCTTGAACCCGGGGCTGTGGGTGCGCCCACCAGGCGCTGTTACCAACCGAAGCCACCCAAGTGTCACAGGGCTGACACCTCGCTGGAAACCTGTTCCCTGTGCAGCTCTGGCAGCCCTTGGAAAGTGACCCGTCCCGGCCCATGTGCAGTTTCTGACCAGAGCTTTGCTGGTGCTGTGTTCTACTGCAGCTCTCTTCTCCAGCAAAATTTACTTTATATGGTGAAAATGTCCCTCTTTGAAGAAGTCTCTTAGCTAAAACAAGAAAACATTCTGCACACCTCATATTGCATTATTCTTTGCAAACTGAATGCCAGCAGCTAAATGATGTAGGCAGTGCCACCTTAACGGGGAAAATGAAGAGATGATGTGAGGTACTTGCTTGAGTGTAGTCCAGTGGGAATTCTAACTAATGTGAATGTAAAATATACAGAAATGTTGAGGAAATGACTTGAAAAAAACCAAACAAATTAAACCCCAGCAGAGCTTACAGGCCAGTCAGCAGAGAGCTTCACTGAAGTGTGGAAATACTAAATAAGTAAACTGCTTTTCTGTAATAAAAGCTGGTTATTTTCCACACTTACCTTTATCATCTAAGCTAAGACAGTCTTTAAGAAGCAGTTAAGTTCCAAGTTGCACATTTTTAAATGCTAAGTTTCAAAACTAGTCAATGCAAGATTAAATCCCAGGCTTCTAATAACGTCACAGATTTGTGGGTTGTTACACATAAAAAGTCTGTAACACTGGTTCCTTGCTTCATAAACAGTGATAGAACTTTTCATACTCAACTAATGGGCAGCAGAAGCAGCATCTGTGTGTAGAGTGGTGGCTGTACTTGTGAACATGTTGGTGTTCTTGCCAGGTAATCTCTACAGCAGGCACATCCAGATAGATGGAGAGATGTTGGCTATTCAAGTGCAAGACACTCCAGGAGTCCAGGTGAGCTGGATGCAGTGACGCAGTTTGCCAAAGCAGCTCTGAATCTGTGTGTGCTTGTGGCCCTCTGTGTGAGGAATCGTGTTATGGTCTTTCTAGAAAACATTTTGCTGTCCATTTCAGAGTTTGGTGTTCTGTGTGGGCGAGGTGGTAACTTGTGTTTCAACCAGTCAAGCCAGATACATTGCGTGCCTGTAGTGTGCTGGTAGTAAAAGTAAACAAATCGCTGTTTTGATGAATCATTTGTGCATTGGAGGCCCATTACTTCTGAGGGGCTGAATTACTGAAAGGTCTTTTTCCTGTATATTGGGAACACTAGACACAAAACTAAAAATAAATCTGTGCAAATAAGGTACATGTAGGAAAAATGTCATGGTTGCTGCCCAACAGGCTTCATAAACGTGTATGATGGAAAGCGAAGTCTGCTGTATTGTGGTTGTGCTCATTAGTGTGTCACAAGTTAAAGTTTTGAACATATAGGCCTGAGTAATGCTGGATTGTTGCCTTTTTTGAACTGGGCAACACTCCAGGTCTAAATGCTTCCAGCTCATATCTTTGCTTCCCCAGACTTACTGTCTAGCCAGTTAATTTCCCATTCTGTGGAACTACAAAGTCTTCCTCTGCATGCAGAACTACTCAGGTCAATTTTCCAGTTGAGTATACCAAACTCCAGTGTTAAATTCCAGCTTTTTGCAGCTGAATCAACATATGCATTTATTCACCATGCTCAGATTAAGTTTGTACTTACAATGTGAAATGCAAATATCTATGCCTGAAACTATAAAATGCTGTTAGGCTTTAGAGACTCTTAAAGTCAGGTTCCTTCAATCTTTTATGAGTTCAGCCATCTAATTTGAGACCACTTGTTTTTCAGATCCATGAACACAGTCTGGATTGTAACGAGCAGTTGAACAGATGCATTCGCTGGGCAGATGCTTTGGTGATTGTCTTCTCCATCACAGACTATAAGAGCTATGAACTACTCAGTCACCTTTACCATCACGTTCGACAGTTACACCCAGGAAACACAGTGCCTGTTGTCATCGTCGCAAACAAAGCTGATCTCTTGCATATCAAAGAGGTGGAACCTCAGCATGGACTTCAGCTGGCCAACATGCTGGGCTGTACTTTCTACGAAGTATCTGTCAGTGAAAACTATAACGATGTCTTCAATGCCTTCCATCTCCTCTGTAAAGAAGTCAGTAAGCAGCAAACCACCAGCACCCCTGAGAGGAGGAGAACATCTCTTATTCCACGGCCAAAATCACCCAACATGCAGGATCTGAAGAGAAGGTTCAAGCAAGCTTTGTCTGCCAAAGTGAGGACTGTCACTTCTGTTTGACAGCAGAGCCATTGGGCTTCCCAGCTTCAGTCCCAGCTTGAGATTGAAACCTGGGGCGTTCAGCACTGGCGCATCTGGAGTCCAAGGCATTGTGAAAGCAGGCTGGTTCAGGCAGCCTTTTGCATGGCTGTAGAAACAAGCAGCTGCTTAAAAAAGGAACAGTGGCAGGTTGGAAAAGGAAAAACAGCAAAATGAAACAAACCCAAACTCTTGAAATGGTTCTAGTATGTGACTTACAGAATGACTATTCTAATTTGGAAAAGGAACTTTCCAGTAAATGAAGCAAGTTTACTTTTTCTCCAGTCGGACAGATTTGGCTTTCCTTTGTGCAGAAACAATTTTTTAGCTGTAACTCAACTTGTACTTGAGCAGGAAAACACCCTGAACTGCAGTTCACTGTTCAGATGTAATCACTTGAGTATTGTTTTCACAAGGATGAAGGGCAGCATGATGTATCTGTTTAATTTAACTGCACAGTAGAACAGTATATTTCCCTTGTGTTTCAAAACAAATAAGCAAACATGAAATCGTTCCGTAAAAATAAGTGTAAAATAATTGGACATGACTGAGTATCAAGACTGTAAACAATTGTCTTTTATTTTTTTACTAGCTATGTTATTACTGACAACTTGAACAGACTTTGTATGCGAAACTATTGTCTTCAGGGTATGAACACACCTAATTCCAAATAACTTGTGGGGTTTTTTTTACTGTCTGAAAAAAATCCTGTCCAGACTAAATGATCCAACCTGAAGGTTTTAAGCAATAAGCCTGGAGTTGGAGTGATAGTCCCCTATAGCTGCCCCTGTAAGACGCGCTGCACGGCTGCCTCCTGGCAATGAAGCTGGTGGTTTGTTCAGAGCTGAGCCAGTCCCTCTTCATCCTTAAACACAGGTGGCAGTTTTATATGTACATAAATTTTTTTTTTTTAATTACATTGAGCCAATGGAGTTCACAGGCTAAAAGGCCTTATACACATGCACTTTAAAAAGCCAGTTGTGCTTTTGTTTAAACTGTAACTTATTTATTTTGTGTACAGTTACTCCTCATAGGGAGTGGAGTTTTCATTCTTACTGCCTGGTTCAACATTAAATTTCTGAATTGTGTGTTTTCTTGTGTGTTCTTTGTGGGTAAGAAATGATGGGCAATAACCAGTGAACTGTTGAGACAAAGTAATGGTTTTCTCAAGGTAGTTAACATACACTGCAGAAATAGTCAAAAGGCCTTTCCTGCCTATACTATTGCTTTATTAGCATAAACCACAGGGGGGGAACCTCTCACAACTGCTTTACAACTTCCTTTTTAAGAAATCCTTTTAGGAGAGGAACCAAATAAGGCAGAGACCTTTCAAATTAAAATGAGATTCTTCATTTCCTCTTGTCAAAAAAAAACCTCCAGGGAGAAAGAAATGGTGTGAGGTAGGTCAAAATCAGGAAGCTTTATATATTGAGCTATATCACAATGAAGAACTTAAATTACAAGTTTTTGACTATTTTATTCATGTTTAAAGTAGCTTTACTGGGAGCCATCCTGAGGAGGCTGTGCCGTGACAAGGATGACTGGCGCAGGCTCACCTGGTCTGCACACAGCTCATATCTTGTGCAGGCAAAGCCTGACAAGGTCCTGCTGATGATCATCTTTTTGACCATGAGCTACTAGGCAAGTGACTTAGGACTGGACTTGCAAACAAAACTGAGCTTGCCCTTCCAGTCTCAGCTTATTACCAAACACTGCTTAGCTTACTAACACCGCAGTAAGCGTATCTGCCCAGGGTGGCTCTCTGTTTCTTCCTCCTACTTTTCGAGTTTAGTTTAGTGTCACATGCAGAGGGCTTGGACACTCCTTGCTGTGGTCCTGCACCTGTCCAAGCAATGTCTCTTGTGCTGTTCATGCTCACAAGCAACTAGCAGGACACCTCTCACCCCACTGGCCTTTTCCCCAAGCGCAGAATATGTGTAGCTACTACAGCTATTTCTTACAAATAAGAAGCTAACCATTACACTAGGGCCACTGGAAGACCTGCACTTGTCTTGGGCTAGAAGAGGAGCAGCTTTTATGACCATCTTTCACCTCTTCAGCTACTAATTATGAGATGGTGGCTGAGTCCCAGTATCCATAGCCACAGCTGTGTGAAAAACCTCTGTATGTTCCTCCCAGGACAGAAGATTTAGGTTCTCAGGGGGAATCAAATAGTGCAAACTAAAAATGGGCCAGAGTAATACAGTCCTGGTGCGTGTAGCCATGCACACTAGGAGAGAAGGAGAAGAGGGATGAGGTTTGGCATTGTAAGAACATTGCTTTATTGATTACAGAATTAACAAAACATCCGTATTCTAAGATTAAACAGTACAGAAGGACAGAAAAGAAACCAAGAGACTGGCTATTTGCTTTCCAGTTGCTCTGTTCAAACTGTTTCATGAGCTTTTAACATTGCAATCTCATAATATTTCTCATTTTTTATAGCACAAAGTTCCATTCTATAGTAATTCTTATAAATCTCTCTTCCACAGAAGCAGTATTGTCTGTGCTTTATAATGGGTCCATTGTTTCCTTCTAGTCACTCAAAAGTCAATTTAAATCAAAAGGCACCCTTTTCTGAAGACCACTATAAACATTTAAGAGAACTTATGCTAGCTAGTGAACAAAGGTTAAAAAGCTCCTTCCCATTTAATCTCTTCCTTTGGCATAATAAAGAATGCTATGATAGAGTGAATGTCACTTATAATTTCATGTTCTCAGTGTAAGCTGTAGTCTTAGCATCCCTTGGATGAAGCAAGAGGATGCAGCTTTAGAGCTCCACCATTTTATGTTGCTATTCAGAACTCTCGGTGCTATACGCAATCACAGTCTCTACTGGCTGCTGCTTTTTTATCACAGATTGTATCAAAGTTTTATAAGGAAAAATTACATAACTGATTTTGATAGCGGCTCTTTCATGGTCATAAACTAAAAATAAAAGCTGTTCACTATTCATGCTGTTCAGAAATCTAGCTCAAGAAAGAATCTGTTGCTGCGGCCTCTTGAAAATAGGATTGTGCCTTTTTTTTCTCTCCTTTTTTAAATGCATGTGAGGGGAGGATTCTTCCAGGGTTATCAAACCGTCAGAGCCCATATGTCCCCCTGCGTAAACCAACAGAGAAGTGTGCCATCAGAGACAGCCTTTTCTCCCGGGACTGTGGGTGGAGAAAGTAGAGCAGGAGCCGGGAAGCTGAGAGAGAAGCAGCCACGTAGCCCGGCCCCTGAGCCCGGCTCTCTGCCCCCACCAGTCCCACGGGGAGAGCATCCCCGACCCAGAGCTGCTCTGCCGGCTAAATTAGGGCTGCACTCTGTTGCCTCTGGGTTGAGGGACCAAGTATGAGCAGAGGCGGTTAATGCTGTATAAGGCACATGTGTTCTGCAAGGTAATGTGACAGAGAGGGTGGATTTTGCTAGCCTTCACTCCCTCAGCAGCATTTCCCACCAGAAGCAACCCCAAGGAAACCATCAGGAAAGTACTGCTCAGGGAGTGCAAATTCAGCATCACCTGGTCCTCAGCCGCCCCTTTTCTAGGGAATTATTACAAGTGATCACTCTTGCCATGCAGAGCAGGGCTGGTGTGGTTCAGCACCCTATGGTATTACCATGAAGGAGCGGCGAGTTGTCACTGGACAAGTGGACCATTTTGGAGAGTTGACCATGACCTGCACATGTCCCCATGCAGCCAGATAACCCTGCTGCTTCACCCCATTTCAGCTGGAGCCCTGACTGCAGCAGGGGGCACGTCATTTTTTTGAAGGCTATTGAGAAGAGTGACAGACCAGGGATTTGATGTTTCCAGCTGAGGCACTCACTCGTCTTCTCCACAGATCCTGCCCCGTCAGATATTGGTGTCGGGCTGGACACGGTCCGTGGCAAACAACAACTCAATAGCACTGCGCGGTGTCAGGAGAGCGGAGGAGAGCACAAGTACCTGAAACAAGGGGCACAAGAAACAACAAGTCAAAATAAAGGGGACTGAGGGGGACGGAGCACTAATGAGCCATGGATATGAGCTGTTTGCTTCACCCAGCACCAGACAGGCTGTGTGTTTCTGGTGTTTACTGACAGGGCAATACAACCGGCCCAGTGAAACTGTCTGCTTGCTAATAACTGTAGTTAAGTCAGTTTAAGGAGCATAATGACTGGTAGCATTGTACTCTTAATGAATGTGTGCTTTGACTCATTTCTACCCACATCTTACCCAGTGATTTGTTGTGACTGCCACTGTGTTTACTGCGCGGCAGCAGCTGATGAAGCAGGGGTTTCCTCCCCTCTAGCACAGCTTTGACTGACGGCTGTTGCCTCTCAGCTGGAGATGAGGCGGGCACCACCGAAGTGCTGCCGTAGGGAGCCACAGTCCCTGCGCAGAAACGTCTCTTCAGACCAGGCACAGGCTGTTCTGCACATCAGGACCAAAACTCAACCTGGGGCACTGCCGAGATGCTATTGCTTTTGTCTGGGCAGATTTTTAATCCGAGACGGGCGTGATGAATGAAACTGTTGCTCACTACAGCCGTGATACACACCCTGGTAGATGCAGGTATCTTGTTTTTCTTAAGTGAAAACCAGTATGCAGGTGCCTGGCATGAAGGCTCCTCTGAGGGGCAAAGCTACCAGCAAGGAGTGAGCGCATACGCTCTTGCTGCACGGAGCTAGCTCAGGGTCGAAGCCATAGGACGTTGCTCTTACCAAGCCCCAAGTTCAGCAGTGTCTCTTGGGTCAGGCCTGCAGGCAGGGCTGTGAGGGCAGATTTATCTTACTAGCCCACTTGAACATGAATTTGCTTCTTCAGTGCAAATCAGAGGCGAGGAAGCACACACACCAACAGCGCAGTACGTCTGTGTGTGTTTCCTGCAGTACCTCGTGCTCTTCATCGCACGGCATAAATGTGTGGTACTGTTGCATTTCAACTTTTTTTGTTGTTCTTTCTTTCATCTTTTCACTTCAAATAATGAAAGGAATCTGGAGTTAAGTTACTACAGATCCCTTCTGTACTGATGATAGTCTCCCCCTCACTTCTCCCTTCCCTTGTCCTCCCACACAATCTGTGGCAAACTGACACTGATTATCTCTTCCTCCTACGGCTGAAAAACTGTAATTTGCAGACGCCAAAGCCTGACACTGTCTTACTTACGTTACGTGAGAATCAAACTACAGCATAGTATGTGCCCATTGTGTTATCACGCAATTTAATTCTGAAAAACATGAGCGGACACATTATTGAAGTTTTTTGGGTATACAAGCCAAACATCAACAATAGCCACTGCCAGATAAAAGCAATTTCTACTTGGAGTCCCACCACTGAACCCTGAGGGGATTTGTGCAGCTAATAGCAAGCCCAGAGAGAAAAATGAGAGCTCCAAACTTAATGTCTGAGAAATGATGCAGCCAAATACAGTGGGACTTCTCTCCCCCCAATATCTCTGAGGGCTTGGTGAGGGGGATAAATGTGAATATTTGTTCATTTTTACAGAGAAGGGGGGAATTGCCCAGAGAAATAACGTCCACCTCTTCTCCAGGAAGGTCTCTTTGGGACAGTGAATCTCCATTGAAGACCTCCTTATTCAGTGCAGTGTGCCTGTGTCCCCACCTGAAGGGCCGTCCCGCCTGCGGGCAGCCAGGAGCCCGGAGCTCCCACCCTGACCCACCGCGCTGCGACGGGCAGATCCTCCGCAGCGGAGGGCAGCGAAGGATGCACTGAACATCTGATGGTGCGATTAGAGGTGCTCATCTGTCTGCATGCCTCAGAAACAGCCACAGAGATGGCTGTGCGTGTTGGCAGGAGGGAGAGTGAAATGCCCACTCGTGCTCTTTCCCCTTTTTCAGTCCTCCGATTAAAGCAGAAAAAAAAAGTAATTTTTTCCCTTTATAGTAGAATTCTTCTCACTAGGTTAGGTGAGCTATTCACCACTATCCAAAAACAAATGATGGGTAGGAAACGCTGTATTTCCTTTGTGCTTCTCCACGAGAAATAAATTTGTCATTGAGATGCAGAGCAGTTCTGTGGATGGAAACATGTGTCTCCTACTCCACATTTAAATGTCATTTGCCTCAATTCCAAACAACTGCTGAAGTAATCAGTGCGTCCTGTCAGTTCTTTGGTTACTTTTGTCAATTCTCTGTTTTCGCACCCACACTCCATTTCTCCAAGAGCCAATAATTCGTATAAATGTCAGTGCTTTGTTTGACTGGAGGGGACTTGGGAGGCCAGTGTTCCCCTGATGCCTGACCCTGATTGAACACCACAAAAAAGCTCTGTTAAATGCTGGCTCGAGTTAGACAAATGCCTGGCTTTTTGAAAAGAGAATAATCCCAAACAGGTGGCACATATTCACAGCTATAGTGCATAAATCCAGGTAAATCCAACAAACTCATAAATTTTTTCATATGAGAGACTTGTACAACTGCTTCTTTTCTTCTTTCTCTTCCCACTCCTGCCTCTCCCCTAAAGTCCTTTCACCTCTAACACAGCACATTTGGACAAAGGGCAAGTTGCAGTAAAAGCTTAAAATTCTTTAGGAATCTGCCTCAGAGGGTGACCTGCCGCCAGGGTTAAGCCAAAGCAAAGCAACACCAGATCCCATGTCACCACCGTCAAGCCTTGAGCCCCGCTAGAAAGCCAGTGGAAAGTCTCCCTGCATAGTTCTCAGCCAACTCACGTGTTAACCCTCTGCTTATCTTTCGGGGTGTATTAATACATTTTGGGTGGGGATTAACTTGTCCATCAGTGTGTCACAACTCAATCCCCCTCCAAGAGGATAAAGAATTTCATTTGCTATTTTGAGACTAACAATAGGCTAATGGGGAAGAAATGTGTTATCAGATTAAAAAAAAAAACCACCCAAACATCACTAAAAATGGCGCTTCATTTTACAAAATACTGTTTGAGACCACCTTGCAAAACAACTAAACTGTGGAAAACACATTTCAAACTGAGGGGGTGCTCTGCCTTTGGCTGGCTCCATTTTGCTAAAGATTTCTCACTAATCAAAACTGTGTTCCATGGGAATTGAAAAGAAGACGTTTACAAGCCGCCCTGGAAACTAGACTTATGTTTACGATGCAGCTGGTTACACAGAACTTCCCTGCAGTTTTTAGATTACCCTGCGTATCTGCACTGCTCAGCAGATACCCAATTGCTCTTGTACACTCTTCTCCAAAGTTAACAATGATTTTTAACATCTCAGACGCTGCCGGAGCCCACCCATCACCTCCTCTTCCTCCCCACACCGTTCAGATGACAGCTGCTGTAGTCAGGTTCTGCTGCTAGAGAGTGGAAGAGGCAAAGACCAGGCACATGGACACGAGTGAAGCTTGACCGCAGGAGCCATCCTCCTCCCAACAGCACATCCAAGGGCTGCAGAGACCTGGGGCTTTTTCCACACCATCTGCTTCAGGCTGCTTAAGGCATGTAGCAGTCAGGTGTCTATCAGAGATCCCTGGCCTAGCCCAGAAAGAGTACAGCTATACCCAGGCTAATTTATCCTGCTCCTCTGCAATGCTAATTGACTTGTCTGCAGGACCACCACTGATTTGTCACTAGATGGTAGCCAGGCCCTCGGCAGGCTTCTTCTGAGCATTGCTGCACTATTCAATGCCAAGGAGCCTGTAGCCTTTTGGACAGCAAATGTTTCTGTTTATAAAGAATACCAACAAATGAATCTTTTGAGACATGATGAAAGCTCCTTCAGAATAATGCCTGTCTGTTCCGAACCCTCCAACCTGAGTTTGAACTTTTATTGCTGACTCTAACACGTAAAAAACAGACCCTTGGTGCCCGAACACTTGTTGTCTATAGATGTTTCACAGCAAAATCCTAACACCATCCCTATCCATGCGGTTGCGGCTTCATGCAGGTTTAGTACCAGTGCTACAGGGAACACTATCTGTTGAATTTTCTCAGTATTTTTTCAGACAGGAACGGTATCTATAGACCTGTTTTTACCTGGGTACCAGGTTTGTATGTTGCTACCAGATCCTTAACCATTTTGACCTCAGAGACTGTCACTCCACCAACCATAAAGATGATCAGAAGAGGATGATCACCAGGGTGAGGGCGATTCACCTGTAAAATGAAGGAAAGCATTATTTGTAGTTGCTCAGTCCAACTCCAAACCTATGGATGAGCAGTGATTGGCTCCCCGAGCTGCTGGAGAAAGACTAATGAGGAAGCTCAGAAAGAAATATTCACAGAATGCTGGTTTCTGTAGTAGCTCAGGGGGAGACCAATGAGGATGACGCCTAGTTAAAACTAATGAACAGTTTCCAGGGAAATGGAGTCTTCATGGTTTCCACTGAAACCTAGAGGAGTTTCTCACAAGGTCTGAGGGCTTCTCCTTCCATTCCTTCTTCATTTATTTCCCGCCTTTCTCAGAATGGGAGGAGGGTACTTCGGTGGATGTGCAGTTCGGATGCACGTATGCATGGAGCTTTAAGGAATGAGGGGTAAATCACTACCCAATAGAAGCATGGGGTCCAGCCTAAACATGCTAGAATCCCCGCCTGAGGTCAGCAATGAAAAGAATTGTAATGTGTTTTCACCAGTCCAGTAAACAATCCTTCACAATTCCAATGAAAACAAATCAGGATCATTAGAGTATAAAATTAGTTTTCAGCTTGTTTCACTTCAGAGTTTTCAATATTTCTGTGACTGGGTTTTAACTAATATAAAGAAACTTTAGCCCAAACAAAATACCTGGTTCATTTTTCCCCCATTATCATCAAAATGGCACAAATATTCTACTTCAGTTAAGACTTTATAAAACCGCATTGTAATTTTAAATGCGAAGGTGATACTTTATATCACTTTCCTCTTAACCACTTCTAGAAGTCTGATTGCTTTGCTGTTTCCTAGCAAGCTCCTTCTTTCTTGACAGAACGCACTCCCCTGACAACGCCTCGCTCCAGTCCTTGGCAGTGATGTCAATGGAGCCCGTGCAATTGCTCTTGTCACACCACCCTTGAGTACGAAACACTCCAAATGTTTGCCTCCAAAACGTGACACTGAGAACAGTTTAATTTACTCCTTTTTAGACTTTACGCCCCCTCTCCTTCCACAAGCGTAGGTTTTTGACAGCATTCACTTGACAGAACGACAGCGGCCACCACCCCGTGTTTGGGCGTAGCACGGCTCCTTTGCTTCCACCACCACGGCAGCTGCCTTGGATCCCTGTGGCTCCTCAGGGCTCAGCTCTTCTTGCCTTCCTATTGTGGCTGCCCCATGTTTAGGTTTTGGGCAGCTTTTTTTCCTGCCGCTCCGTCAGGCTTTCTGACTGGCAACCTTCAGAAGAGAGGGTTCCCTTTGGAGCACGCACGGGGGCCGGCACGCTCCCGCTGCAGGCCAGCTGCCCTTTGATTACACAGGGCTGCTCTCCGGGAGTCTGAAACCAGTACAAAAACCCCTTAGATAGATGTATTAGCAAGCTGAGTATTCGTGTACTGGGCGTTTACTCTCTTAATTGCCCCCACTTTGCCAGCCATGGAACTGATGGCACAGATAGCATATTTATATGCTACAATTCAGGAGGGTGTCCTGCAGTTCTGGTGTGACATCGAGCAATTTTCCATTTACACCAACAGACTGATTAAATGGGTACACCAGAGCTCACAAAGATTTTCTTTATGTATTTTCCAACATCAGACTACTCACTTCTTACTCTCTGCGTGTAGCATAGTGCCAACCCCAAACGAAAAAATGTCCATTCCTGTTACAAACACCATGAGGAGTTTAAGTAAGACCTAAATATTTACTTACAATGCAGGTCAGATAGAGCTATTACTTGCTAAAACATTAGAGTATTTCATGCCATAATTGCTGTAAGGATTGACACGAGGCTAAAAAAATAACTGCTTGCAAAGATGGCGAAGATAAAAGTTTACAAAACGCTCTGCTATGGTACTTCAAGGTAATACAGGAACTATTGTTTTGTTCCTTTTCATGGATCTTGGTTCACCAGAGCAAACAGCTCCACTCCATCTCATGAAGCTTTTGAAGGACCCAAGACATATGCAAAGAGCTCGAACTTCAGAAGCTTGCTATTGAATAAAGTCTCTCTTTCCTAATGACAACAAACTCATCATAAATCTGCATGCGTGACACTGGACACACTGAAAGGACACCCAGTATAAGAGCATTAATCGGAAAACACAAACTTTCATGGCAATACTAAAGAGAAAATGTCTTGACAAATCATTTCCTTCAGTCAAAACAAACCTAGATCCAAACACATGGTGCCTATATAAAACTTATTATTTTTCAGAAGACTAAAGTTCAAACCACAAATTCCAGAAATGCATATTAAAAATACTATTAGGCATGCAAACCCTAAATTAAATTAAAATTGCAATGAAAAAGTTCTTGGAATCTGTAATTTCGTTATGCTATGCACAAGTGTTTTGAAGGAGGACAGTACTTTGGGTACAAAATATTTGGCTGTGTTAAGAATGCAAGTTTCTGCCAAGATTTTTTTGTTTGATAATACAACCACCCAAGGCTCTCTCTTCTGAAAGAACTGGCTGCATGTGGCTAAACACAGCTTATTTCTGTGATACAGAAGAAGAACTAAAACGGACTGCAACAAAAGCAACGTCTATCTTCTGGGATCCTTCTAAAGTTCCGTTGTTTTGGTACATTTTTGAGGTCTGTGAATCACATTTACTATGAAATCCGCATTTTGCAAAAATCCCCAAGCGAAATTCACATTTAGTTCAAAATGCCACGCATTAAAAAAAAAAAAAAGGGATGGTTATCCTGGGCAAACAGAACGACTAACCAAGAAAAAAGCAAACCGATTACATCAAGCGAAGAAGGCTGAAGGAAGAAGGAGGAATGTTTCCCTGAGCTAGCAGAGCATCCCCGGTGGACACCAGCCTCCAGCCCTGAGCCCACCACTGCTGCATTTCCTCAGGATGCTGATGGTCAGAGGGCTCTTTGCTGGTGCAGTTTGCTGTACGGAGGAGAGTGAGAGGGGCAGATGAGAAAGTGAGGTGACAGTGGTCAACGAAACTCTAAAATGGAAGCAGGAAGGAGCTGAAGGACAGTTTAGTTTTTTTTCTCATGGCAGATCACAAAACACAGCCTTTTCCTCTGAGGACAGTCAGAAGAAACAACTTCTGCTGCCCCGTGAGGGGTATCTCTGCCAACCAGGACACCAGCACCAATGCATCTGGTATTTGTGACCAATCAGAAACCAACTAATATAGCTGAATAACTGGAAAAAGGAAAACACATCGATCACCAAAAACTAGTTTCAATGGTATCAATATATGACTAGTATCACTGGTATCGATACCAAGCTCACATCATTATTTAAAAAATGGTATCAATGATACCAAGCTCAGATCATCATAAACCACGTGTGTTTTAGAGCAGTGGTCAAAAGATGAATTCTTGTGGCAGGCAGCCCTTTTCTCTTCACCTTCCCTAAGATTCAAAACAAACACATGCACCAGAGAAACAACTTCTGCATGAGAGGTGTCTTTAAAAGTCTGTCCTGGGTGAACATGCCCAAGTCCAGCACTTACCAAAGCATGTTTATGTGAGTTGGCATTTATATTCAGGCATTGAGGAAGAAATAAAAATATAAGGAAGCTCATGAAATAATTACAGTGCTGGTGGTGCAGTAAGTGGAGAAGATCCTCTTGTGTGAGAAACACAGGCTGGTCAGAACCTTGTTGATGTAACAATTGAGCACTTGCCAACAAGCCAAGCTACAAACTAAATGAGCAAGCATGGCCACATATTTGTGAAGTACATGATGATGCCTATGAAATATTCATCCTACACAAGATTTGCTTGCTCATCTGTTATATATTCCTTACAGTAGGATATTTTTCCTACTAGCAGAGATGCAAGTGCTTACAGGTACATATTGCCCATAATATACTTATGTGATACACACACACGCAAATTATTAGTAAGGATAGAATAGACTTGAAACTAGCCAAAGCTGTCAATGCCTCAATGTCTCCATTTCTTTAGACTTTCTGGAATCCATTTCTTGCCTTTTTTTTTTTTTTCTGGTAAACAAAGGCAAGCTGTGTTGCTGCTTAAAAAAGAAAAGAAACAACCAAACACAATGAAATAAATACAATTGTGAGAGTTATTGGTAAATAAAACCAATAACTGAAAACATCACTTGTGTGCACCAGCTAGTTTACTTTGTTTGGTGGTGGAATACCTGTTTTTTCTTCTACTGATTTTGGAGTGTTGGCATTAATTTTTTCAGTACTGATACATGAATGGAAAGAACACCGGGTCACTCTTTCTACAACTATCCTCTTTTGTCTCAGGGCTTTACCATAAGCTGTGAAGAGCTGAGAATTTCCATTTAGGAACCTAACTAAATACCTCTTGGAAATCCATTTCAATAGTGGACAGAGATTCCTGAAAACAAGCACTGGATTTTAGGCATATCTGATTTTGTGCTTAAGACTAACTTGCTCTCAAATAACATAAAAATAACTTTGTTATTCTGATAGTGGGTTCTAGAATAGTACCAACACAACAGTCAAAACTACTTTTGTCTTCTGGCTTTAAATCCATGGCAAGCCTAGCAAATATTCATGCAAAATAGAAAAAACCTTTTTCTTTTTGATTACTGTAGAATCACAGAATAATTCAGGTTGGAACAAACCTTCGTAGCTCATTTAGTCCACCCCGCTGCCCAAAGCAGGGCCAACTTCAAAATTATATCAGGTTCCACAGGGCTTTGTTCAGCCAGCCTTTGAATATCCCAGAGACTGGGATATTCTCTGGACTTGAACACTCTTATGGTGAGTGTTTTTTTCTTTATATCCAACTGGAATTTCCCATGCTGCAACCTGTGTCCACTGCTTCTCATACAGTTTGATGATACCTCTTCTGTGCTGAGGGGTGGTGGTGGTAAAACTGGAAGAAGAACACCAGGCACAGTACAGAAAAGTACTGCACTCACAACCATAATGTTGATGTGGTCTGACGTAAATTTGGGGTTGTCTTCAATGGAGGATATGCAGAAAGACAGAGCTAAACGTACAGCATGCTAGCTATTCCACACTTCATCTCAGTAGACACTGAACACTCGGCATGGGCTAATTTATAAAGCAGAGTAAGGTCTTGTAGAACAACTGTCTGAAAACATGCTAAGAGCATCCACAAGGCAATTTCTGTCTAACAGGCTTCCTTCCTCCCCACTGCAAGTTGAACCCTATCAAGTTATAGAAAAAGCACCTAGTATGGAGCTCCTCCAATGACCTTCCTCCCCTGCGAGTCCTGACTGTTCATATTTACTTCTCTCCTATCTCAAGGCTGCTCATTGTCCTTAAATTCCTTTGATGAGTTAAGTGCCGTGTGGAATGCGTTTTGGAAATCCAGGCAGATCACATGAAGTGGCACTTGCTTATCAATTCGCTTGATGGGTGTCTCTGAAGAGCTCTGAAAGCTAAGTGAGGTAGGACTGAGGTAGGACTTCCCTTTAGCAAAGTCACATTGTCTGCTCCTAGACATATCATCCTTATTAAGCTGTCCAGCATCATCCTTGTGTAGGTGTCCAGTCTGCTCCATTCCTCTTCTTTTTTTTCAGCAGGTGCTACCCATCTGTACTGTACCTGCAATGTGGTGGCTCAAGCTACTTCCAGCCCCCTCTGCAAGGATTTAACTTCCCTAACTGTCCCTTAAATTCTGCTGGACAATATAAACTCAAACACATACAATCTGCCACTACCACACAATGCTATGGAAAAGCAGGAATGAGGCTCAGGAAAATCTTACAGATGAGCTTGGGAAGCCTGGCTTACCTTCATGAACATGCTGAATCCAGTTTTAAGGAGATCGGTGAGACCTGATGACATATGCTCAATATCAAGAGGATCAGGTCGATCAGGATTACAGATCTCTTCCACTATCTGTTTCAGCAGAGGTTTGTAAGAAGCCTGCACAAAAAGAACACAGCACTGTCAATAAAGCTGTTTAGACTCGGTGCCACTGCTCTTCTAAACGTTTTACTTCTATTAAAGGTAACAAAAATAATTATACTAGAGGACACCATTCAGAGAGCTAAAAGATTATCAAGAAGCAGTGGTCTTTGTGACCTTGCCCACAAATGGCATGCACCAGCACAGCATCAACCTCCAAAGACAGGAATATGGCCACACATTTACTCTGCCCGTGTGTACTATATGAGTAAAGGGAGACAAGGAAAAAACGAGGCTTTAGTTTCTCTGGAATCTTTTTGGCGGTAGCACAGAAAGGGATAGCAATAGGGATGACACTCTGTTGCCCATGGTGCACCTGGAAGACCTCATTCCATTCTTAATGATTTCAGAAACACTTAAGCAGGGATTTTCAGGAGAGGTTGCTTACTGACCACTCCTGCCTTCCCACAGGCTCCATGTCAGCACTGAAACCTGGATAACAGCAGGGCTGGGGAGAGGCCAACCTGCCTGTTTGTCCCTCATGAGAAAGCAGAGTTAAGGAGTCCCTGCTAGTCCCTCAGCTTCCACAGCCAGGGCACTCTACTTCCACCTGTGGAAAACCTTGAGAAAAATAGGCCAAACAACCCCACTGATATCATGCATGTCAGAGCTTCAGAGAAGTGAGGGACCAGGAAAAGCGGAACAGGAGAATGTCCAAATGGTCAGCATCCTGGGAGATCCACTTCCAAAGGATCCACCCTACATCTTCTTCAGGGTCCACAAACCTGTGCTGAATACGAATTAGTAGCCCAGAAATTTCCACATTCCTTTACCAAGATTTAAACCACACTGTCATCCTGAAAAAGTTTATAGGATAAAAATTTTAGGGATTTGTGGAGAGATGCTCTTTAATGAAAATTCAACCTTACTTGGTTTACAGATGGATATTTGCTTCGCTGCTTTCAGCTTTGCCTAAACTGCAACGAAACCACAATGGTTTCAGAAAGTGCAACTGTCTTAGACAATTAGCAGCTTTCAAATTAGCACATTTGTTTTCCTTTGAGACTAGCCCAGGTATACATCACCTTCCTGGATTTCTTAAGACAATCAAGTGTAACATCATTCATTTTGTAAAGATGATATCTACAAAAGACATCATGCAAAATAAACATATAAATGGATGGAAAACAAAAAGCAAGTTGCTTGGCTGGAAAGTAAAATTTTCTGGAGTAATTAAAGAAATGTTTTTCATTCAACACTTTACAGTGAGAAACAAAACTTAAGAGCTTTTGAATACAATCCTGCCAACAAAGATTTATACAACTCATCCAGTTCTTCTCACAACACATGCGTAATTTTTAATTGAGCCAACAAAGCAAATTACGGCAAACATGAGCTACAGGATCGTTTAGGAGAACATGCCAAGATTTGTGTCAAATCTAGTCATGCAATAAACAACCATTGGAAAATGCACATGCAAGCATGAAGTCCTATGTGTAAAAATCTGATTAATATCTTCATAGATGAGGAACAGAAAGATATTAGGAATGAAATATTTTCTGAGTAGAGATCAAATCACAGTTGAACATAGAGGCTTACCGCACAGAATTAAAGGAAAAATATCATCTGACTTAAGCAAAACTATATACTCGAAAGACATTAAAAATGTGCTATGATTTTGTATGTCTGAATTTTCAAAATTCAGTGCCCTTCAAAATGATCCACTTTTGCTACACAGATACTAAAAGGCAGGTACTATGATCACTTAACTTTTTTAGCTATGATAGTTTCAAATATTTTCAAAATCTTTTATGACTTGAAAATCATCTATTACATTTTCAGGGAGTTTTTTCTGCATGTTTCATACAACCCCCAACAGCTGCATTGATTTCTAACTCATATAATGAACCTTTCATCAACTTTAGATTTTGGCTGGGCACAAATGGCATTTAAAACAGTTGCTAAAAACCTCGATGGCTATGGGACATACCTCAGGCAAGATTATAAGGAGAAAAGGAGAGAGAAAAAGTCAGAGAAAGAAAGAGAACCAGAAAAGGAGAGGCAAAGATGAAGGAGGGAGGGATGAAAGAAGGGAGGGAGGAATATGCTTGAGATCAAGATGAAAGGAAAAGAACAGTAGTATCAGACAAAATAATTACTCTGCTCTCGCATGGTTGCTACATGAACTGGTTTGATAGCCTGATGAAAACATTTGTAAAGACCTGTATGCATGATGGAAAAAGGTGCACTGCCTGCTTATTTCTGCTACCCCAAACCTCCTGAACTGCCCTCAGCAGAAGGTTGGTCCTATTCAAGCTATTAAATCCAACTCATGGCCGGAGTAGGGGGCTGCAAAGTGTTAATATATCCCTTGCTGTGTTCCAGCACTTAGCCCTAAGCAAACAACCTGGGTTACATCCAAAGAACATACTGATGCTAATTACACTTCCAGGAAACTTTTAGAGGGTGTTTTCTTCCATCCGACTGCTGCCCCACTGAACTGTATTAAACGTTTAACAATTTTCCCCATTTCAGACACCAGACAGGTCCTCAGTGCCAGGAGACTTCAGTAACAGGTTTTCTCCACCTTAGCTTTCCAGCAACGTTTTGCAAAACTCCCAATTCCTGTTGTTACAAAGTGCTGCTTAATTTGAACTACATCCCTTTGCCGGTCCACAGCATACTTGTGAGTTTGGAAGGATTTTGTTCTGGCTCAAGGCTGTAATTAAGTTTTACAGTCTCTCTCTAAATCACCATATGTGCTTTCGATCGTAAAACTCTATTTTTAACTGAAAAAAATAAAACACGTTGGGGGAGATGGAAAGACAGAAATACATATATTAATCCTCCTGATCTATATTAGTATTGTAGTTCATGGGTCCATATTAGAGAAAAAAAGGTGCATTTTCACCTATTTATGAGTGTGCCTGACTCTGACACTTATAGAGACAGGAGAGAAAATACACAAAAATATAGTTGCTGTATGGATGCAGGCATCCTGCTTTGCTACGCCATGAGAGGTCTTAGTCCAGCACTGTCTTGTCCTAGCTCTGCCTTTCACCGGGCATGTCACAACAGTGCTGCAGAGAAAATGCCCTATCTCTTCCTCAGAAAATTCTTTGTTGACATTGACACAGATATGCCTGAGTTTGGATGAAGGACTTGAGGAAGTTCTTGATGATTAGGTCAATTATAAAATCTGTACTTAAATATTTTCCACGTGGGCAGAACATATATAGGATTAGCACATCAGCAAAATTAGTGCTGTAATTTTGACAGCATGCTAGAGAAATAACGTACACAAGGAAAAGAAAGATCCACTTGCCTGGTGGGTATTGCTGCCTGGATTATGTATGGAATTAAACTGTTTCATGTGCATTCGAGCTCTTGCGATATCCCTGAGGGACCGAAAGATATTGTCCACTGCATCTGCTGCTTTCTGAGATGTCAGGTTCAGCGATGAATCACAGCCTAAAGAAATAAAGAAACGTGGAGCTGAGTGAGTGTAAAACTTTCAAGTGTTTTGATAATAAGCAGTAGGAAAAGGATAACTGGGAGGAAAATTAAATCAGTTTCATCATGTTATATTCTAGAAAGTCGGGGGCTTGTTAGACAGCACATCCTCAGCATGGCACAAGACTCTGTAGCTAAGCAAGAAGCCATAAATCCTAGACAGCAAGCAAAGTGAACAGCGTGGGACATTTGTAACATAAATGATCCAGCATTTCATCGGTGCAGGGTATGTTTTGGTCTCCACAGCAAAGAGAAGATCCCATGCTAGCAGGCCTTGAAGGAAAGCCCCACACGGAAAGGAGCCAGCTGGTTTGCTGGTCTATTTGGGGCGAAACAGCCATGAAGCAGGGAATTGCTGCTCAGGCACCGTAACTGAGGCCTGGCTGGCAGCCTGCTGACTCCAAATGCATTTCCTACCTTTGCAACAAGAAAATCAGGAACAGACAAATACAGCAGACATGACATCTATGCATTGGGAAGAGCTGTATAACCATAAAAAGTCCTTATTCCTCAAAGTGGCAAAGTTACTACTTTTAATGTATTTTCCCAGAGCTAAGATATCTGCTAAGATATACTGCTCGTCTTCCACCGAGGTCAAATTCCATTTAGAGGACCACATAAAAGGTCCCTCCATGTGGCCAGGCAGTACTTTGGTACAGCAAAATTCTTATCCTGGGCTCCATCCCCCTCACCACAGGACCTGTGTTGCACAGATGAGTAGAGAAAATGCCTTCTCATCTGACCTGCTGATGTGAATTATCGAAGTGAGAGATAACTGGGTCACTTGGCATTTGTATTGCCCTGTCAGCACAGCTCTACACCTTTTGACATCTCTGCCTGCCTCACATCTCGCTTGACTCCTCATCCCTGTGGTGGAAGATGCAGCACAAAATAACTCTTCTTGCCACACGCACACACAGACACACACACTCCTGCTTATCGCCAGTGCCTTCTCTGGGGGATGCTGCTGTAGGGGTTGGTGTCCATCCAGAATTGGTTGGTGTCTGTGCAGAATCCTGCTGAGAGGACGGGGTGTCCCTGCATGTCCCAGCACCCACCGCAGCAGTGCCTGGATTTCTAGAGGGGATTTTTTCTGAACAAACTTTCTGCCACAACTGACAGAAGATGGAGTTCTTAAGCACTGAAGGAACGACGAAAAAGGCAGTACAAATTTTCAAAATTTACGGAGAAGTTCTAAGAGTTAGCTAATCTGGATCACTCTTTCACATCTTTGAATTCTGTGCAGCAGAATATGTATATAATGTATACACATCCACACACACTTACAGAGGTCTGAAACTATTCCTACAAGATGGCAATTAGACACTGAGCTTTCATGTGCCTGAGTATCATTTGTTGAAAGGCTCCAAGTCAGATCCCCAGCTGGTGCAGCAGAACAGAAAAAATGACTGTATTTCTGCAGGGCTACATCAAACCAGGCTGCTGAGGATTTATGCCATTATATTCCACAAAGCAATGAAGTGAACACAGACTGGACCTTGGTGACTCGAGGTCATGTTGTAATTCTAAGCAGACACTCATATATTTTTAGACATGGCTCTTGAAGTGTTTTTTGTTTTGCTTCATTTTTTTTAAATGAGTGCAAAATAACTTATAGAAATATGTATTTTTTGGTTATGTAACTGCAAGATCTGAGTGCTCTGATACTCTGATTGACCAAAGCTTAGTTTTTCATTTGGCAGAGGAGCCAGTGTGTTGTCAGCGAAAGCCCCAAACACAAACCTCACTTTGCGGCTCATTGCCCCACTCCACTGGTGCTCTCAAAATCAGAGAGATGGCTCCTGCGAGTGAACTTGTGCTGGTTTAAGTGCAAGGGAACCGTGTCCAACAGCTGAAAAAAGTGGAACAGAACACCTCCTGAATACATGAGGTTGATAAATAAAGTCTGAGGTGATTAATCCTGGTTTATATTTATCATTAGCACAGGCAAAATATTCAGAGCAGGCCTTGTATTGTCAGCGTGCTTCCACCCTGCCCATAGGAAAACACAGGAATGAGAAAACGGGGCAGTCCCTGTCAGCTCCCAATTCAGAGGCTGTGCATATTTAATAGTTAACATTTAAAAGCATTTTGCAAAGGAAAAATAAAATGAAGTACCTTATTATTGTATTACTAGATTTTTCTTCTCTCCGAAAGACAAAGCTTTCTCTGTTTTAGCCACATGAGAGGTAAGCAGCTCCTACCTAATGTCAGTAGTTATATTTTCTTTGTCCTCTCTTCCATCCTGTGTCAGCAAAAGGCACTGCTTTCGGCCAAGCCATCTCTGCAATGTTTCCTTTCACTAGTGAATGCAAGTCCCCTGCATTGAACAAGTTCAGGCAAGGTAAAAATCACATCAAGTTTGATTTGTTTTGGACAGTTGTCACTTTTTCTTGATTGTTTATTTTCTTGGACCATTTAAAGTCTTTTGTTTCGGCCCTACAGTTACTTTTCTCACGAAAATAAATATTTGTTTCCTTTTCCTGTTCACATCACTTCTCACTCTATTTTAACAAGAGCCCTTTGATGAAGAAGTTTCAAACCAGTTTCCCACTTCCCACTTCTGGAATGGCTGGGCAGTTTCCAGTGGCCACGGCCTGGCTCCGTGGCTGGAAGCCCCCGAGATGCTCCTCGCCTTGCCTGGCCCAGTGCGTCCCGCTTTGCTTTTTGTTACAGAGCCAGTCTTCTCTTGAGCCATTTCTCAGTGAAGCGCGGCCTCCGTAGCATCACTCACCACTCAAACCTCACTGCCAGGGAAATGCTGTCTGGAACTCGGGCCTTGCTTTACAGCTTGTGCTGATGCACTTGTGGGCTGGAGGAGGCCGGGAAATCGTTCACCCCCACCATCTGCTTAACAGGCCGCATCGCTCCATCACCGTCACCCGAACCAAAACAAGAGCCTGGCATGCCATGCAGTGCTCCAGCAGCTCCTCACCCTCCATGCTCAACCATGCCTCCCAGCGAACCAGAGCCGATCTCCAGGAGCACCGCAGCAGGGGCTCAATGTGTGCTCCCAGCCTCCATAGCAGAGCGCGGTGCTGGAACAAGTGTGGAGCTGGGGGGTACTGGGAATAAAACCTCCAGTCCAGCACCAGTTCAAGGCTGACCAGATGTAGGGAAAAGAGGTGTACTTTCAACGGTTGCTGTAAAATGTGGTTTCCTTGAGACTTCTGATCAAGAAACATCATGTGTCTGGGGAAGTCACGGCTCTTTTTCCAGGCCGATATCCAGTT
This sequence comes from Pampusana beccarii, assembly GCA_013399365.1. NCBI lineage: Eukaryota > Metazoa > Chordata > Aves > Columbiformes > Columbidae > Pampusana > Pampusana beccarii. The sequence goes on along the minus strand of VWYH01003089.1, from coordinate 1,289,956 downwards.
CTTATTTTTAAAAACGTGTATTTAAAAACAAAAAAAAGTTTTCTGTTCAATCTTACCCTTGAGATTAACAACAAAAATCTCTGAAGGCTGCTGCGTACCTGTGGCACTGCAGTAGGTTGGAAGAGGGGGGCCGGGTCTCTCTCCAGCTTGGAAAACAACAGAAGCTTGTGTTGTACAAATGGCAGGCGGCTACAAATCACCTCCCGTTCACACCTTCCCCGTGAATGGGGCTGTGTGTGCATATGGGGAGCAGAACACAAACCCTCTTCTCAGCCTGCTTCGGGTTACCAAGAAATCTGCTCCATTTACAACAATGAAGAGGTGGAATACATTAGCTGCTGCACAGCTCGTGTGCTAATTAAAACAACTCTTCCTGTTACTGTGTTTTCATGGGAAGTTAAATGGCATTAGGAGAGCACACTGAATGAATTCCTTTGAATCCCAAGCCTGCCCCATTCTATATGGGAAAAGGCATTTAAATTAAATTTTGGGGTAATGGTTTCCTGTCAGGCTTGAAAAAACCCAGTTGTGGAAAAAAAAATTCACCGTTAACCAGCATAAGACTGAAGATTTTAAAGAACATATCCGAGTTCTTGATATCCCAAGAAGAACACAATGTAGTTCTGCAGTAAGTGGTGCCCAACCCCACTGATGTTGCTTCCGTACTTCTTCCATCTACTTGTGCTGATTTTGAGGAGAGTGAGAGCATCAGGAGCAGAATCCAGCACTTGAATCAATGAGACTACCGGCCCTTATTTTTGACCTACTTTTGAACCTTTTCAACAGAGCACATCTCTCAAGCTACACATCTGCACGACCATTAGTACCAGAACCAAGTCATTTTCACAAGAAGCTTGAAAAGAGAGCAATGGAGATGTTCTTCTCTCCAGTCTGGGGTGACCCAGAAGCTAAATTGGACCAGTTTTTCTACAAGTTTCTGAAATCGGAATGAAGATACCTTAAGAAAAAATACAGAGACATTGTGAACCCATGAGATCCATGACTATACAGTGGCATGTGACTGATTATTCCCTCCCTAGTGCATCGAATGAGAATTTCAGATGTTTCATTGTGCTTTGTCTCTTTTGGTATATGGCCCAGGTGTTATAAACACGTGTTCTATCTCTAAAGAAGTATAATAATTATTAACACTTTGTGAACGTCTTTGGTACTTCCGAGACATCACTGAAAGGCTATACAATCTTACAAAGATTAAAATTTAGGAAAGCTGAAAGTTTACCACTTCACTCTGTTTTATTGGTATTAACTCAGGCTTTCTCTACCTTAGGCTGTCTCTACAATCTGTTTACAGAAATAAACCAATATAAATCCTGCAAACCCTGGAATGGAGCTGGCAGAGTAGCCAAGTCATTTTAGAAGCACACACTGAAGCACGGGCTAAACCAGAAAACTGGTACTACAACGAAGAAAAAAATCCAGCATCAGGATTGCATTATGCAAGCTATTTTATAGATATGCAGAGTTAATTTCCTTGTCAGTGAAAGACAGAGAAAGAACAGAGATATAGGGTGACTGGCGGGTCAGAACTCAAAATATAGCGCTACGATATTAAACTAATGAAAATCTTCTATTTTTATAGTTTAGATGATAGCATAGCCATGGAGGCCCTTCTTTTCTAGCAGATAAATCTAAAAGCATGTATATATATACCCACAGCCATATGTTTTATAATACTTCTGATATGTTCATGCATTAAGTTTGTTATGAAAAAGTAGGTAAGAATGCGTACGGTTACAGAGACCACGGCTGCTTTTTGCAAGGAAAAAAAAAATGTGTAAAAACCACAACTAGGATGAAATTCGTGTGATTCTTCACTCACCTTTCTTCCCGATGGATTCTGCCACAAATTTGAATCTTTGTTCTTAAATCTGATTTTTAGTAAATCGTGCTCTCTTCTGCATCTAAAAGGGAAGCTGGTGAGTGTGACGCTGTGGGACAAGGAAGGATGGGCCAGAATACAACATACCTGTTATTGCCCAACAGCAGCATCAGCAGAAGGTGAAAAATCAGAATTGGCTTCATTTTAGTTTGGGGGACTGCAGAATTATGGAAGAGAGGTGCGTTCCCCAGCTCATGAGAAAAAAGCACCCAGAGCACGCGTGGCTCCAGCTGGGGCAGCCACATCTGTGCTGCTGGCAGCCCCAGCGAGGAGCAAACCTCTGGTAACCTTCGAAATGCTGAAGGCCAAGTCAGCACTGCAATGGGCTGAGTTCAAAACAAGCCTGGCTTTTCTGACATTAGCAGTTGATATGGGTGCCATGGATTGGATTAGAGGAAAGCAGGGGTGAAAATAAACAGGGCAGAAGCTGAAAGATTTTTCAAAATGGTATTTGGAATTCAAAGTTGAATTAAAATCCCAAGACAAAAGGCACTTAGTAGAAACCAGGTGCAAGTTATATAAAAATAACAGGTCCATTTTGCTGAAGCCCTGGCAAAGCAGCGTGTTGGTGCTGCTGGCGCAGAGGGGTAGGAGCTCATCAGCTGGGGCAGGGGCAGCGCAGAGGTGCAGAGATAACCTGTCCCTGTCCACAGCCTCGGGACACTCTTGCACCCTCCCCTACCAGCAAACAGAGCAGATTTCTAAGCCACAGTCCCCATTCAACTCCTTTTCTCATCCCCTCTCTTCACCTCCCCCTTCCCACAACAGCCCCTTGCCTCAGCCGTGCCTCAGCTCTTTGTCGCACTGGGGAGGCTGAGCTCAGCGTGGGGCGCACTGCTGCAAAACCTCTCCATCCCCACCGCCTTCCCTGGGGAGGGGAAAGCTATTTGTGCACCAGAGGCCAAGAGGCCAAAACTTCTCCGAAGCATACAAGAGGTCAGCATCACAGCCGGAGTGGGAACTCGGGATTTCCCAGCCCTGGGCTTGACCAGCTCTCCTGCCAGTCCACCCAGCACGAATAACAGACTGCAAACACCAACAGGCGGAGGGATAAACAGAGGGGAGGAGGAAAACAAAGAAACGCAGTACAGGGGAAAAACACTAGAGAGAGGAAGGAAAACGTATACGATGTTAAAGATCAAAACAGAATGTTTCCTTCAATTATTAGCAACATCTGATTTGAACCTATTTGAAACCCGAGGTTCACATGGAGGGTCGCTGTGGGGCTCCAGCTGAAGCCTGAAACTCTAGAATAAAACAAAGGGATTATCCGAAAAGCCACAAAACAGAGGAGGTCAGCTCCACATTTCTACACATGTGATTTATGATCTGATGGGCACACGGAGAATGAACACACAGCAGCATGCAGGGACGCTCCGGGGCAGTCCCCAGCACCACGCAGAGCAAGTGATGGTGTGGATGTGGATGTTTTTGTAAAGAGTAACTAAATTTAGAAACTGAAATCTCCACTTAAATAATGTCTGGTTTTTACTAAGTGCCTTTTATCTTGGGAATTTAATTCACCTTTGAATTCCAAATACCATTTTGAAAAATCTTTCAGCTTCTGCCCTGTTTATTTTCACCCCTGCTTTCCTCTAATCCAATCCATGGCACCCATATCAACTGCTAATGTCAGAAAAGCCAGGCTTGTTTCGAACTCAGCCCATTGCAGTGTTGACTTGCTTTTAAACAAGCATCCAAACTTTAGCAATGCTGAGCATCCAGGGATTGCACACGTATGTCTCCAGGGGCAGTTCAGCACAGATCTGACATTTATTATACAGAGACACATCCTGCAATCTCTGGAGGTCACTGGTGAGGGATGGCAAGAGCCAGCAGTGTGCTTGGAAAGCTTCTCTTGGTTGGCCTCACCTTTGAACCTCTTCTGGAAGCTGCTCTTCGGCGTGCAAGGCACAAATAGCCCTCGTGGCTAAATGCTTTGCTGAATATCAAGCTCTGAAGCTGCACATGTGAAAATCTGGCCACTTACTACGCAATTAAATATGGATTTAAGACCTACTTTTGGAGAGCTTTTTTAAGAGAAAAAAAAAAATGGCCTCAATATCTGTCACTTGGACATTTCAATTTTACGGGAATATTTTATTGCCTTCTTCTTGCCAAAATTCAACAGCACAACAAGTAATATCAACTTTTATGAAGCACTGCAAACTCAGTACTGGAGGCTCTCAAATTACATGAAATTAAACCTGTCAATTCAGTGAACAATTACAGGGAAAAACTACAGCACTTACTAGAATAAATTACATAAATTAATTGCAGGAGGAATTTAAGTTAGGCTCAGATGTGCTTTCTGAAGGAAATTAATGTAACGAATTCATTAGGGAGCCATTCAGTTGCTCCCTCAAGTAGTCTATATCTTAATTAAAAAACCACACATGTTAATAAAGCTATGGTAAATGCCTGTAAGTCTAATAAGGCCTCCAATAATGTTCTTGCAAGAACTTGGTAAAACTTCAAATTTTACTAAACGCTCTAGAGCTTTATGAAAAAAAAGCTCTAGGACCTACACGATCAAATGTCCTCAGTCTTTCACAAGTTATTCTCAGCTACCCTCTTTTGTCTTCAGCCTGGTGGCTGCACTTTGGCAGGGACAGATTTTTGCTCCCATCAAGAACCTTTTGTCACTCATGGGCCAACACCTTTCGGTGACACCATGAAGTTTCACCCTTGGATCTGCTGCCTCTCACCTGCTCTGCAAGGTACTCCCAGAGGTACCGCATACGCAAAGGACAGGCAATCCATGGGGAAGAGGGATGAGGTTCATGTCCATGCAGCAGCAGGTGAAGCAGAAAGTGCCACCAGTACGGCAAAGCCTCCTTGGCCAGCGTGCACCGGAACAGAGGAGATGCTGCACATGTGCAATGGTACAGCTCTTCTCCTTTGGAAGAGCCTGCATGGTGGGACATGGATGGGACCCACCACTGCTTTTTCTAATGTATCTCTCTTTCTCCAAGCATCTGCAAAGCCACTACTGTGTGAGAGACCAGCTGAAGCCAGATGAGCCTTTTTTTAGGCTACAGTGCTGCTTACACGCAGACAGTGCTGCCAATGCAGCACTTCACACTCTCTGAGCTGAGGAAAATCATATGCAAAGAAAAGTGTTCCTAAGCAACTGTGTCTAAAGCCCTTCAGAAAGAAACACCCCAAAGGCCTGGTTTGTCTCTGCACCATGAAGCAGCAGAGCAGGGAGGAAACTCATGTAGAAGTCCACAGGAATCTTAGATGCTTTACCCACTCGGCATCAGAGGGGAACCTCAGGAAAACGCGGCAAGATCTGTAAATATCCTTATTGTTTTAAACATTTCTTATTTATGTTCATTACAAGGAATCACACTTTCAAAACAACAACAAAGTGAAATAAGTCTTTCAGTATTTTTGTTTGATATTTCCATTTTTAGCTTGAACAATGGAAATTAATAAAAGCAATGTTTTTTGCTTTCATAGTTCAATTTGTTTGTAAGCTCCTGACGTATTTGGTGCTGTTTAACCATATGTGAAGTCCCACTGAAATCCAGCCAGAATAACTTCAACCTTATTTTACCACCTCATCTTCCCAGGAAAGAGAAATCCTACTATTCTACTTTTACTACAGGTGAATCATTCATGTTAAGGTAAAATACACAAAGTGATTGTAACCAAGAGTAATGCCCAGCATAAGTGGACATTTCATGGTAATTCCCCTGGTGATTTCTAATTCAAATTTCAGTGAAGGGTCTTACACGGCTGCCTTTTTCAAAAAGCATTTAGTTGACACTGGCAATGATACATACAGTCACAGCATACGTTAATGACACCAAAGGTGAATATTCCCATCTTGTGGTTACATTTCAAATAAGATTTGGAAAATTTATGGCCACAAACGGGTAGATGGTTCTGTAAATCACTCCCCTGCAGCTCAGGCACGGGCTCAGCTCTGAATTTAGGAATTTGGGTCCTTCCTGCTGGCACCAAGCCCTTTGCAGGGATACACTACCGTTGCGTGGGGTCCTACTCAGCTCAGCGCAGCCTGTGAGTAATGGCACTCACCTGCACGCATCTAATTGCCAGTTGGCTGTTATACTTATGCCCGTGTTTACACTTGAAATAGTAATATTTCAGTTCACCTCCTTGGTCATCTCTTCCAGCTCTCAGTCCCTCTGGGCAGGAGCCGCCTGGTACCACGTGCCCACAGGAACTCTGACTTAGCTGGGTCCATCACACGCTGCTTCTGTCTAAATAAAAACCTCACTCCAGGCTCAGCTCAGAGCAGGTTTGCTGAGGGAATGACAAGGGTGACTTACTGTGGACTGCTGGGCACAAGCTGATCAGAAGAGAAAGTCGAGGGGCACATCTCCCAGGGGCTACAGGTGTTAGGAGGGGGAAGGAAGGGTTCCCCTTTTTCTGTACTATCAAGCACCTGCCAGTGCATTAGAGAGAACAACTTCCTACCCAGCAGGTTGCGCGAGACTTCCTTTCTTTATTCCACCACTAGTGTAAGAATTGCACCATGCTCTGCCTTCCCAAATGTAGCACAAAGCTGGCTATGGTGTGTGAAAATGTTAACGATATTGAAAACCAGAGAAATGTGGCTTGTGATGTGATGCTCTGCTGGAGACTAGGGGTTGTACTGGGCAAGGACCATTTTATACTTTTTTTTTTGTTCCTAATGCCTCTTCCCCTGAAAACAAATATTGACATTAGACATCGAGGTGGAATATGGGGATAAAACAGGGTAAGCCCTTCTATCCTGCGAATGAGGAGAAGTGAAAAATAACAATTTCTAGAGAAAAATAACAGGAATATTTACAGTAGAGGGCATAACATAAAGAAAAAACTTTTAGCACACACACACACACACACACGCACACACACACACTATTGAAAGCAACAGCCACAACTGTCCACATTGAAATCAGTAATTGTACTTTAATGGCAACCTACCACATTGCAAGTCATACGTGACCAAGGGTAAAAGGACTAGAAACTGGAATGCTGAAAATTGCCACCTTTACATCATGAAAAACCCATCTCTGGTGAGTCACTGAGGAGAGAAAGAAAGAAGAGGAGAGGAGAGGAGAGGAGAGGAGAGGAGAGGAGAGGAGAGGAGAGGAGAGGAGAGGAGAGGAGAGAAGAGAAGAGAAAAGAGAAGAGAAGAGAAGAGAAGAGAAGAGAAGAGAAGAGAAGAGAAGAGAAGAGAAGAGAAGAGAAGAGAAGAAGAGGGGAGAAGACAGGAGAGAGAAGAGGACTGAAAAGGTGTGATTGGATGAAGCTAGGCCAGTGCTTAAGTGCCTTGTTGAATTAGGGTTAAACTCTGGTTTAAATTCAGAAATAATTGTGCTGTTTTTAATTAACAAACAATTGAATGGCTTGTGGAGTTGGTCTATAATGTTACATTTTCTTAAGCACTTAAGAATTAACATTTTTTGTCTTTAAAACAAACTGAAAACATTGTATGCATTGGTGAAAACACAGCTTTTAACACAGGCTTGAAGAAACAACTGATAGAAAATGCCTGGGATCTGTAGTAATTTCCATTTAGTATAAATTGTTAATGTTCCCAGGAAAAAGAAATAATGAAAAACACTCATAATCTTGCAGTCAAGTTTCAACACTTGCTTATTTATTGTAGCCAAAAGAATAATGATAACATGATTTACGCTTCAAGCATACGGCAGAAGCATAGGGGTTTTTTTCATTAAATCGTGCCTGTCGAAGAATGAAAAAGGACATACAATTCCAAAATTAAATGATTTTTTTTTTTTTTTTTTTCTGCTTAGGAAACAAAGAGATTGGTAAATGCAAGCAACCAGTCAAGTCTGAAGGACCGACAGCAGCAATTTCGCTGTGAGGCTGATCTGCGGCAGCCCAACGCTGTTTGCTATCAGGGGATGGGGCGAGTACAGCTCAGAGGCGCCGTGGCTCCAGACCACCAAAGACTGTCACGTGCAGGTGCCTGTGCAATGGCAATTGTATAACTAAAATAGAAATACTTATATTAATATATCTAAGCAAATAGGTTCTCAGAATGATTGGCAGACGTAGATGCACTTCCATGTATATATACCACATGTAATAAAGCCAGTGGAGGAGAGGAGGAGACTCCTACCATAACCACGTTTCATTTCGGAATGAGAAAATATTGACTAATTTTGGTCCCAAAGCCCTGATACCAGCTTGTGACCACTGATCTCAATGAATAATTCCTGCACAGGGAAGAATTATACAAATGTTGTGAATGTTAAACACTGTGAAAACACAGCTACAGCTTTTCCTCCCACGTTCAAATTTAACATCAAACCTGACTGAACGTTTTCACAGTGTTACATTCCCTCATTCACTACTAATTATAATTAATCGGGGCTGCATTCATAAGGGTTCATTAATTTTCTCTGTATGTTTTTTGTACAAAACCATTCAGAGCAGGAAAGACACCTCACACTTCCATGCAGATCTTGAAACCAGAAGAATGGGCTCATTTTCCCCACTTTCAATCTTTCAGCCAAAGGACTGGTGAAACTGGTAAAAGAAAAGTTAAGGAATAAGCTGAGAAGATGTAAAGAAACTCCACATCATAGAAACTGTAAGTTACCTGCTTCCTTGACATGTTCACTACTGGTCAACCTGGTCCTTGCCTTTCTCTGATAAGCTGGTGGCACATTTGGAGACATAAATGCTGATCCATGTAGCTAATTTCTGAGTGCTACTTCACCTCCCTTTTGCTTCACCTAATTTTTAAGCTGCAGAATGGAGAATTTTGAAAACAAACTAGCACCAGCAGCACCACTCCCAGTCATGCTTTTCTCCTTCCATTGAATATATACCTATTTTCTTCAAAGCTTTGTCTCTGTGCAATAAGGACTTGTGGAAACCAAGCCCTGCCAGCTCGCCTGCCTTCTCTTCGCTAACTTCTGGCAGCTTTGGGCACTATGGACTTCGCCATCAGTTATCTTGTGCTGGCTGTCATTGAAAAACTGTACCATATTTTCACAAGAGAAATGGAAATAAGGCAAACATCTTATTATTTTAAACCGTTGTCTCAGCTGGAAATGTTACTTGACATGGTGCATCAATGAAGTGTGGCTCTGCACTTCTGTGACCCAACTTCAGGCACACACTGCGTTTTATGCCCTGGGAGAGGCGCCTGGGGCACTGAAACGACTCTGCAGGAAAAGCATCAGCAAGGGTCGCCGGGCAGTAGCTGCTCACACGTTTGCTTTGCGTGATCACACTGTCCAGTGTCCGACACGCTGACCCACAACACGTTTCCCCTTTCCCTGCAGAAGGATGGCGATTGCACTGAGTTAGTCTCCAGGCACAGGGCTGGACTTTAAAAGACAGCTCCCACAGTTAGGTAACACCAAATCAATATGTAGAAAACAGCCATACATCGAGGTATATATGGGACACTAACAACCATCTAGAGTCAGGTGCAGGTCTCCTGTGAGTAATTGGACACAAAAGCCCCCAAGGTCTTAGCCTCAGGCCACAGCTACCTCCCTTGCTCCCGACCAGGTCAGTCAATAAATGGCAGAGACAAACCAGGGAATAGCAGAGGACATACTGATGCAAATAACCAACCATCTTGTTGCCTCCTGGGCACTAGGTTGCACTTTATTAAATTTATTTATTAGCAAGACTCTGCCTGTCCATTTTTAATTTCCTAGTTTGGATCACAGAAGTAGCCCTAACTATTGAATGTCCCCATCTGCTTTGGTGGAAAACAGGAGCGAAACCTTTCTCTGTTGAGATTCTGCTTGTACCACAAGAAATCCCACATGTTGGTGTCTAGACCTGGTATTTCTGTTCTTCAGCATCGACAGAAACCTGCCATTTTTTATAAAGCTCTTGCTCTCCCCTAGCTGCTTGGAAATACACTCATATACTGCCAGAACTCTCTTCTGGCTCCTCAGTGGGCATGAGGCACCTCTGTGCTGGAAATGCTGGGTGTCTCATTGTCAAAACACATTTCTAAGTACCTCGTCCTTCTTCTAAAATCATAAATCTCAGCACTTTCAGGCCAAGGAGCAAAACGCATGACAACACCTATAACTAGAGATAATTAACAGGCCAAGGACCAATCCTTCAGAAGTGTTGCTGTTGATACGTATCTGCCTCCCTGAATTCCGAGCATCGTTAGCCATCACACGAACAAAATGACTGATGGCCAGGTAGACTGCTAGGTCTAAGCCCTACTTTCCCACAGAGCTGACAGGGAAGCATGCTATGGAATAACAGAAGGTCGCTCTCAAAACCTTTCCCTGTGCCACCGCTGCTTGGCGGACACTCTTCGCTCATTCCTCCTTCTTCTCCTTCCTCCCGCCACGAGGAGACACACCGCATGCAGAGGGGGCTGCAGAGGATGCAAATGCTGGGGTTGCTCAGTCCTACTCCGTGTTCCCACCAGAGCAGCCTCAGCCTGCATCCACCCCCCCAAGAGCAGTACGTGCCCGTACCAGCGAACCATGCGGCTCGGCGGGAGCAGCGCCACCTCAGAAGTGCACATCACGGAGTAAGAAAACACATTTCCAAGCAATGAAAAATATCAAAGGACAAAGCTTCTCCATACACTTTGTTACTACTTTCTCTCATAAACAAAATGTTGTTTACCATAGATTCTGTGCAATTTCACCATTACAATCTTGGTGAATGTCATGGTGACTTTGTCCTCCATTTTCATAGAATCACAGAATCATTTCAGTTGGAAGGGACCTTCAGGATCATCGAGTCCAACCATAACCTACCCTAACTCTAGCAACAAACCATGTCCCTAAGAATCTCATCTAAACACCTTTTAGACACCTCCAGGGAAGGTGACTCCACCACCTCCCTGGGCAGCCTGTTCCAATGCCTGACAAACCTTTCTGTGAAGAGTTTTTTCCTAATATCCAATCTAAACCTCCCCTGGCATTTTATTCAATAAGTTTTTGCCATCCTCAGGTATAGAATTGTATCTGTGTCCATGATCTCAGATGTAATAAGGTCTTATTTGCCTTATACTTGGGATAATTTATTTCAATAATTTGTTTTTATTTTTACACCAAAGGATTCGAAATATTATATTATGACATTCTGTACAGCATCTGGAAAACACATGGTTTTCTTGCACAGGTATTTCCTCTCTTCAGCGGAGCAGAACAGCCTCAATAACTGAATAAAATGTGAGGGCAGAGCCTGGCAATTAGTTAACAGAGATCTCTGTGCTATAGGAACACGGCAGAAGGCAGCACCATGCTCAAGCTCCCGGACCGAGCTCAGAAGGTGCTGGAGTGCGGCACCACACCATTCAGCTCCCGGGAGAAGCACAGTCTCATGAGGACGATGCTTCATTCCAGACTGACCAGGTCTGCCCAAGGCAAGGCTGGAGCGCTGCATTTGCTGGGCACAGCTGTTCTGCTTCTGGTTCCAGAGCTGACGGGACACATCCAGCTGCCCCCGAGCAGAGCACGCAGCAAGCAATGATCTCTCTGCACTCAGTGGAAAGTAATGCTTTAGCTTCTACTGTGATCCGCCAGTCTTGAATTGTCCTGTTACAGCTTATTATAATTCTCTGCACTCCCATAAGTTTAATTAGACCTTTTGTTGCTTTTGCAGAACAGCACTTACGTTGATTATTGGTTCTTTAAAAATATTCTGAGGTGGGATTCATCTCTAATAGTGTTAGCCATCTGAAAACAGAAATCTAGTCCACTCTCGTTATCTCATCCCAGGGAATCTCCTGGAAAGGCCAATTTGTCTGCATTGACTATATGTAGATTCTAGAAAGCTTCACCTGCTAACATCAAACTCTGTGAAATAATAAGCATTAACACGGAATAAGCTAAAGTAATATAAATCTGCGATAAAAAGGATTAACTTATAGACCAGAAGAACCGTGACAAGCATAATAAGACGTGTTGTTCTTCTAAAAACCAACTATGAATAGATGCTGCCATCAGCCCCCAGCACATTCAAAGTCAGAACTGCTTACTCTGCAGATAAAAATAAACTGTCCTACTTTTGGCTTATGCCAATGCTAGAGAAGGGAAAATGTACGGATACCAGCTAGATTATACCTTATCCTGGAAACGATAAATGGAACGCGATCCATTTGTGAGGCGTCCTTAATATGTATAATACTTGCTTTATTTATTGGGTCTTTTTTACATAATCTTTTTCATAGCTTCTCCAGAGTGCTGCACTAAAGTCAAAATGTCTCATCTTCACAAAGATTGCCTTGACCAGCTCTTGTAGAGAAAGGATGCCGAACGAAAGCAGAATGAAGCAAACTGAGCAGAAAAGCAGCAGAATCTGAAGCTCCAATGTGTGAGCCAAAATGGACACAGGTTGGCTTTCAAATCTGAGAGTGTTTTTGCAGAGCTAGCAGCTATAAAAATGTATTTTCAGTTGTAAGTTGAGGAAATTTGATATGAGTCACAGTGGCTGTAAACATGCAAGCCCCACAGAGGTGCTTGCAAGTCATTTCTCTGCATATACGTAGCGTTCTGTTGAAGACTAAATAACTGAGTAACTGCAGAATATCAAATGCAGTAAATAGATGTAAGAGAAGAGGAAAAATGACACAGGCAACTACAGTCTAGTCACTTGACTTTCAAATAGGCATAAAGTTCAAGCAGATTTTGAAAAGAAAAAACAAGTGTTAAAAAAGAATGAGGAAGGTGGAAAAAAGCTGACAAATGGAGGTGATAACCAGGCTCCTCACACATCTTTCTGAGTGAGATAACTGACTGTTCAGCTGATAGAAGTCAGGTAGTTGAAGTCCATTCAGATTTCAGTAAAACATTTCATACACTGCTACCTGGAGAATTAATTTGGAGTGAAGAGATGGGGCTTAGTAAAAGAGTTGTAAGGAACGGGCTGAAGGAACGATAATGGCCTGAGCTGGATGGAGACTCTCAGCAACATTCCTTGAGGACTGGTCTTATTATTTTTACTGATGACTTTTGCACAAAAGAAGTAGGAGTGCTGACGACAAAATTATGAGGCATTGTCCAAGGTAGAAGCCCGAGATATTATACAAGATTTAAGTTCTGAAGCACCTGAAATGAGACAAAGCAGACCAGTACAGCAACACAAAATGAGCTAAACCTCAACAAGGTCATCAACTTAGTGGGTAATAATAAGAAATCTCCCCATTGGCAGGGACTCTGTGATGGAAAACAACAGGAAGAGAAGAATTTGGGTGGTATTGGTTGATCTGGGGACGGCCCTGGGCTATGTGCACCGCATGAGGCATGTAAAACTCATCAGATAAGATACTTCCTGAAGATATACAGACATGCTAGTTCTGTCCTAACAAATAATAAAGCTGCAACAGAAACAGTTTTGGTCACTGATGCTTGAGATACTTGAATTCAAACTGGAATAGGCTTAAAGAAGATCTGTGAGTGGGACTACAGAAATAAGAAATCATTTATCTGAAAAAAATGGGTCTTTCTCAGCTCAGCAAGAGGAAAAATTGAAGATATGTAAGCTGGGAAGCAGAATGAAGTACCCAACCATCAAAGGAAGAAGGTCCTGAAAGAGCCTTTGTGTAAGAGTAGTTGGACGTGGCTGGAAACAAGAGCAGTTTCAAGATGGATTTTGATAAGTTTATAAACAAGATTAAACGATATGTTTGCCTTGAAAGGAGCAGGGGGTTGGTTTGGTGGTGAGGGAAGCACCTCCCTGCTCCTGTCTTTCCATGTAGACTCTTGATCATTTAGAAGAATTTTTATATTTCCGAGATTTAATATTACATCTAGGAGAAAAACCATGCAATTGCTCAAACTCTTCATAGATGTTCTCTTAAATGCTAATGTAGGATTTCGACTATTAAAAACATAGAAAAGTCTGGCAGCCTTTTAAAAAGCCTGGTTCAGTCTAGCTGCAGGCTGTCAGTGACCAATTTCACCAGGCACATTTTTGTGCCCTGAAAAACGGCTCAGTGGACAGCCTGTCTGAGAGGTTTACAACGCGTTAATGACAAAGTGCTCAAAGCTGGGAATCAGCCTCTAGTAGAAATGAAAATATTTTTCCCCCTAGAAAGTTATTACAATTCTCCTTCCTTCTCTCAAAACGCGAATGTTGAGTAAGTTGCCCAGCCATCTGCAAATACTGGTAGGAATAGTAAAGCCATCAGAGAACACAGACGTGTAGCTCTTTCACTTCTCTAGTAAGCCAAACTGCTTCAGCATCGAAAAAGTGTGGAAAGGTCATCAGGGAGGCAAAGTAATAAAAAAGGTCAAGGCTGAAAGGCAAGCAGAAGGCTTGAAACTAGTTGTGTGTGTTATGCTTCTAAATGGCAGGAGAAACACGAGGTTTTATGGTGTACATGGGGTAGCAAATTGGATTCTGTAGGATCTGTGATTTGCTTTTGCAGGGCAGGACTTGCACCACAGCATGGAAAGGCAACATGGAAAGGCAGACTCACCACCTTGCTATTTAGAGAGCTTAGGTGAACGGAGGGGAGGATGAAGCAGATGATATATCTGTCAAAAAGTATATTCCAAACACTTCCTGCTGTCTGTACTCCAGAAAAGGGAGGTGGCATATAGCAACCACCTGGCCCTATAGCCAGGGATGTGCATTTCCTTGCTCCTCTGGAAGTCTGCTCCAGTCTGGACGAGCTGTAAAGCCCTGAAAGACCGTTGCTCACATGTGCTTAGTTAAGCCTTGCTGGATTTTCACCATTAAGACATCTAAGGACGCTCTTGCCAAACTTACTCCAGCATTTCACAGGACATAGTGCTAACAGAGCAGTCCATCCATCATCACTAAAGAGAGGCAAGCTGTGATTTGTTACTTCCCAGCTCCTAATTGTGATCAAAAAGCAAAAAATGTGCTATTTTCACAAAACACCATGACCCTGTCCCATTTTATTAGGCTCTCCCCAGGCCAGGGTTGCTCAGCTACTGTGCTGGTGCCATGGGATAGACCCATAGCTGCAGCAAGGAGCAGGCTGCTAATGGCACTCAGGCAATGACGAGGCTCTGTTAAAAGATAAAGTCCATACTGAAAATGAGTTGTAGAAAGCTCTTTTTTTATGTTTAGTAAGCTGATAAACTACAGGGGAATTTAACAAAAAACAGCTATACTTATCAATAAATTTATGATGCTGACATCTATTTGTTTTATTAAATCTATTCCTTGCCAGGTTAACTCCACAGAATTCAGCATCCTGTTTTTACACAATACTCAGGAAAAAGACATTCATACTTGAGATGCCTAAAAGGCTCCAATCAAGCTCTTCATATTTACTAAGAATGTAAACAAAATGACATGACCTCAGTAGGAATCATTTACTCCATACTTTTTACAAAAGAGAATAAACATATGGAAGGAATTACAGAAAAGGAGACAGTAAAGAAAACTAGTTCATCAGAGAAATGTTTTGTATAAAAATTACATATGAAAGGGAAAAAAATAGGTAAGCATAGAAAAATGGGTCCTTTGGCCAAATGTTTCTTGCATTCTTGATAAAGTTTTAAAGAGCAGTTGCTGCAAGAATGTATAATCAGATATCAGGAAGCAACAGTCTGTGTGTCATATGCAAGGAAGGAATTTTATCAGGTTCCATTTTTAGGGAGCCTTAAAATACTGCAATGGGAAAAAGAAAATAAAGACCAACACCCGCAAAATACCTCAAAAAAACCCAAACCACAAAAAGCATTTTAACAAATCACAGACCATCACAGACCCATAAAACATAAAAATTACTAGGAACCTGGGACCTAATGTGGCTGAAGTTTATTATGAAGCATAGGAGAAGAACCAGGGTCAGGGCACCTGGCAGTAAGCACCAGGAATAAGATCAGGATGGGACTGGGCATTTTTGCTGCTTGGAAATCCTGCTCAACATGAGAGGTTCCCCAGCGAGAGCAGCTCTGCTGCCCTCAGGATGGAGGATGCAGGAATGATCAGAATCTCAAATACTGTGTAAGCCACAAACAATACAAATGGGCTGAATGGCCCAAACCCACATGGCTCCGTGTGCCTTCCAGCTCCTTGGATTTTAGAAGATGCTCAGTGACTTCTAGCCAGACCTCCAGCTCAACGGGGAGACGCTTGGGAAGGACGCATTGAATGCTGTCACGTGAAACCTTGGAAGGCTGAGCAGCTGTGGGACATCATGAACTCAGTTTCTTGTTGGAGAATATTAATTTGGTTCAGCTGACAATCTTTTTACTGGCTTGCAAGTTTAAAGCGAGAGTGTTATTTTTACAAGTTTATGAGAAAAAAAATCCACACAAAGTCACTGAAAATGCAGGATTTGAAACTGACATCATCAGGCTATATTACAAGAAGATTAGCAGTGAACCTAGGCAGAAGTTTTAAGAACCAGAGGCTCCAGGAGTATTAGAGTCAAAGTTCAAACACAAGTTAATTAGGCTCAAAATATTGCACTAATCTGTTCTGCAAATACAGGCTTAAAACCCGTTTCAGAGGGTGGATTTCTAGAGAAGAGGTATCTCTGTAGAGCTAAAGTGTGGCACAAGTGTCTTGAGGATATCACTGATCTTAATTTGTGCCTATTCATAGAAGAACCACGACTCAAGCGACCTGAGCTGATAGACCCTTTTTGTTTTTATGAGTACCTGCAAAATAGACTGCCAAAGCCAGCTTGATAAAAATAAAAGCCGAAGAGTGAACTGGCAGACAGAATAACCTGTATCTGCCAGGGATGCTGGGTAGCATAACGAAGCTTGTAGTGCTGCTGCCTTAGGTTCCTCTGCTTCCCGTTAAAAACAGCAATTTCTGTTTCCCTGGCTGCCAATGTGTATCTTCCACAGCCATCACATCAATTTCACAAATAGGGAAGACCATCTGCAAACACCATAGACTCGTTACAATAGGAATTTCACCACTGAAACCTCTAAGAATTATTGAAAATATTTTAAGAATTGAACTGGATGCCCCATGCTCTACTTTCACTGAAAATGCAATTCGTCCCTTGCTTCACAGGGAGCAACACTGGAGCAACACAACACTGAGCACCGCTGAAAATCCCATCATAACTGTGTTTATACAAATTGGAGATGTTGGAATTGCATTTTACACCCAGTATATTCTCAATTAGCAATCAAAAATGTTACGTTAGATGTCAGCAAGACAGGTGTCTACATTAATTGAACCCTTCCATCCCTAACTACTCAACATAGCTTACTTTTCTTATGAGAACGAGCAGCATGCCAGCCTGCTGTACAGGTGGGGAACCTGAATGCAGAGAGCGTGCCAGACCTGATCACTCGGCGCTGCGCTGTGAATAGCTGATTAAGCCTCTTTGTAGCAATGGCTATAGCGTGGCCTGCCTAGACAGGCAGACACATTTATTTAACCAATGGACCATATACTTAGTATTAGATCGAGTGATAGACACACACTGAAGAAGGCAGTGGGTCAAGTTGTTCGGAAGAATACACCAGCATCCTTCTGGATCACTCAAGAGTGACAGTGCAAGCAATAATACAAAGAAGTCATTGTTATAATAAACTTTTGTGGTTTCTTTTGGTTTTAAAGACAAGATTTCTTCTCTTCACTTTAAGATCCCTCCATTATAAAATGGTGGGTGAATAATTTCTGCTTTGGTTAGTTTATTGTCATACAAACATGATAGAAGCAAGGCAGGCCAATGAATTATAGTACTAAACCTTTACACACTGCATTAAAGCATGTAAAATCAGTGTTTTAAGACATGATTTCAGTTCTAAGTTACACACATGTAAACCACCCTGAAAACAGAGCCTGATGTCTCAATTGCCACCAAACTCCCAAGCTCAAGAGGGAGGCCCACACTTTCTTCACTGTTGGAATCCCTTCTCAACAGCGATGGCCTTTATATCTCCACCTCCAGACTGCATCTGAACCCTCTGGTAACTGCAACAACTGCTCAGCTATTAAATGACTTTAAAAATCCCACTGAACATATTTTTATCATATTTTCAGGGAACTTAGCAGCTACAAGCAAGAAAGGGTACTTACGTGGTGTGATTAGACAGCTCTTGGCAAAGTACAAGCAAAGGCTATTTGCTCACTGTTTCGGTACAGGCAGCCCATGCTTTCCCCAAGTCCCCTTCTCTCCTTTCTTTAGAGAAATCCCTTTGGTAATTCAATACTGCAATATCTTTCAAATCAAAGGATTTAAGCCAATTGCTCTGACAGACATCTAGGAGATTCCCCACCCTAAGCACGAAAGCATGACTTTTAGCACAAGTCAGTGTGAAAAAGCTACTTCAAAGAAACAGCAATACAACCCACAACTCTATAAACTACTTGAAATGATCCCTCTGCACATTCATTAGACTGAGAAGGGGCATGCCGTTGCATACAGCTACTCCTGGCCTTGATGCTGCCTTCTGGCCTCTGATGTGCAAGGCATGGCCTTAGGGAAAACAGCAACTTTTAGAAAGGAGCGGCAGGCTTTTTAAGGTAGCTGTCTATCCAGACATCCTCCTCTGGGTAATAGCATAAGTCTCATCACTTCTATCTGTTACTTACAAAGGGGTTTTACAACTGAAGGGCTAACTAAATGAGAACAATTAATGAGTCAAGAACTGTGTTAAGCAATGTAGAAAAATCTGTTCTGGAAGAGATACCTTGCAGAAAGCTGGTAAACACACTCAGTGCAAGCAATTATCTGTTAGTGGGTAACATTTCAGCATATACTCATTTGTGCTTTTAACAAAAGAAAGGGCTTTCTCAAATCACTAACTTAATTTGGCAAATTGTGTTGCATCGCTGCAAAAAGAGCTCCTTTTCTTCACTCGAGGTCAGGTTTACTGATGCAGTGTATTGAGTAGTAAATCTGTGGAGGCTGAAAAGAGGTCAGCACTATGCAAGCAGATTTTTAAATGCTTATAAATCCACCTGGGAAGAGAATTTGGGATCTGATTGTTGATTCCCAATGCATGAGCCTGAACATTTTAGAAATCAAATTATGACATGGATTTTGGCATGTTCCTGTACACACATATGCACAGAATATTTATTTCTAATATATCTATGTTTATCAGCTCTATCATCTTAGAAAGAAAATACTTTATGCAAACCAAACTCTATACCAAAAATCTTGTCATGCTACTCAAACCCCAAGTCTAAGAACATCTAACAGCTCTAAAAACTGTCTGAAAAAAAATCACAAAAACAACTAGCTGAGCTAGAACAGATGTTCAGTGGTGGTGTCACTTGTTACCCACGCATGACCACGGTAAAAGCTAATTACTCTGTGTGTTCTGTTCAAAAATACCTGTAGAGAAGCTGTGAAGTAATTCTGGCTCACTTTCAAAACTACCTTTCTGGTGTAGGCATCTAGGTCCCATTAGTTGCATCTACATTAGATTTTAGTCTAGATTAGGACTTTTGATGAGAATCTTCTAGTTCTCACTTGCTGTGCTTCAATTTGCAGTACAGAGTAACTCTGGAGTGCACAAACTGAATTCCTTCCCACTGAAACTAAATAAAAAATGTCCTTCAGTGACTAACCCAGATCACAGGAGCAGATGAGAATGAGTCTCCAGCTCATCAAGTGCGGACCCTGGATCCTCAGCATCAGCTGTGACAGTGTGTATGGAGAATAAGCAGAAGGGAAACAGTTACTACACTCAGATAGAAAATGCTATGATATACACACAGAGCTATGTGATTTAAAAAAAGTAAAGTAACATTAGTAGGCAGTAAAGACATGCAAAACTGCAATGAAACCTTCTGCTGTTTGAAAAGCTCTAAAAATAACAAATGACAGTGCTGCTAAGTACCATAAAAGATAATGGGATGGAAGTAAACATTTCAGAATTGTTAGGACAAGAAAGGGAGGAGATACTGAGAGGATGGCTCTGAAAGGAAAAAGAAAAGAATGACCAAAAAAAAAAATCTGTGAGTGAGTCTAGGTCACCCTTTTCCATAATGATGCACAAAGCAAAGCAGACTTGAGCTCAAGGAATCACTAACATCATAAATATCAGCCTTTAAACAGATCCTTTTATTTTTTCTTTTTGATTGAGTTTCTTTCAACATCTTCTCTTTTTTAAAAACCAACAAAAAAAAGACAAATTCTTTTGCCTCCTGTTTATTTCCCCATGCACACTGTGTGCGGGAGTTTAATTTAGCTACGTGAGTGGAAAAGACCCACACCAGTTGGCCAAATCCAAGCCTGCAAAACAAAGGCAGCAGGTAACGAACGCCAGTTCAGTGCAGCCCTTCTCCGTGCTCTACCTGTAGCTTGGGGGGTCACAAATCCACAGGGTACAACTGGGTTGAGGCATGCAAAGCTAAGATGAACCTGTATGCTGCCTTCTATACCAGTGCCTGTCACACAGATGCTAGGAGGCATTTAAAGAGCAGAAGTTTCTCTCCTGCTTGTACCAACAACTGCTTGGATGGCAATAGGTGACACAGTGGCCCCTAAGAGATCTGTGTTACCGTAAATTATGATCAGGTCGTTTTTACAGACTCTTGAAACCAGGTCAGTAAGGAGCTAAATGCATCTTTCTGTGTTGTGCTTTTATAGTGCTTCCATAGCCCAAGAAATAAAGGCAGAGAAAGGCAAAGCTTGGTGGGAGAAGCCCTTCCAGGAGAGACTGGGGGGAATCAGGATGGCGGGATGCACAGGAACACCGACACTCCTTCATTGGAGTGCACGTGATTATGGAGCCATTACAGCACTGCTGTTCTGTGAAAGAACGGCATTAAAAGGCTCAATTCCTGCCCCGTGTCAGAGGCAAAACTGTCGCTCCTCACTTCATGGTACGTGCTTTGCGTGCCTTCGGATTAAGTTGTGCCACGGTGCATTCCCCTTGCTCATCCACACCGCAGATCACAACACACGCAGCTGGATGCAGGGATGCAACCCCATGAAACACTGATTGTTTTGCAGCTCAAGAAAGATTCCTGAATACGTATGTCTAATACCCCAGATCATCCTTAGCTGGAACAAAAGTTGTTGCCTTGCTTTTTTTAGTCCCCACAAGAAATGGTCCTCTCTTTATCACAATAAATAAATCCAACATGTCAACATAAACAAGAGCATTCTCTAGCCACTAAACAATTCTGAATTTCATCTACAGTGTGTCTAAACAGAAACATTTATTTGAAGAAAGCAAATGGAGTTTTAAGAGCTTCTGTCTCGTTGCCGATGGAAACAAAACATGCTTCCTAAGTGCCTGTATCCTACTCACCTATTTTGCTCCAACAGTTTGGCTGCTCAAACACTCCTGTACTGCCCCCTCCTGTTCCAGCCTCAGCCTGCTTTGGTTTTGGACAGAAAATTAGCAGCCAGACAACCAAGCAAGCGACAACTTGTTATTTTTTTTTCCCTGCAAGGTAGGGAAAAGTTAAATTTTAATGACAGTTGTCAGAATTGTATGAATTATAACGATAAGAAACGATAGAAACTTAAAACGTGCATGGTGGGTACTACAGCGCTGACTGTACTAAAGACTGAACAGAAACTGCTTGACTGGGAAAAAAGCTTACTGCAATTTCTATTTGTTCCCCAGTCTTTCCTCTCTCCTGTGTTATGCTGCCCTCGACTCTAACCAGGGTCATTTGAAAGATGCTGAATAAGGGCCACACGGGCACCAAAACACCACCCCTAACATGCAGAGCATGCTGTCAAATTGGTTGTGTTCAAAACTGCAGCTCTCTAATGAAAAACACATGATAATAAACCCTCTTGGGCTGTTCTTGCAAATGACAATTGCCATTAAAAAGCTTTTTGGTATTCTAGGGAGAAGACTAAAACCTGCCCAAACAGGGTCTGTTGTTGCACAGATACTAATTTGTGGGGTCTCCAACCCCAAATCCTTCTTAATAGGTTCTTCAGGTTAACGGCAGTGAGAATTCAGAGGATTCTTCATAAATGTAGATTTTGTATTTATTGCTGGTCGAGAGATTATTTTTTTTAATACAGGAAAAGTAACCTGATTTAGAAATTCCTTTTTGGAGGAAGAAAGACACTGAATTTGTCACCCGAGAGCTGAAGTATCCCGAGTGCCTCCTGATTTTCCCACTTTTTTCCTGCAGAGCACAGTGACCTCTGCTGTCTTGGGAAAGGCAGCCTGTTCCAGAACCCAGCAAGAACTCCCCAGCCTTCCCCGTTTCAGCCATTTCCCTCCTTACTTCGTGAAAAAAGCAGTATACATTTATCTTATTGCTCTTTATGTTAAAAGAAAGACAGAAATCCTTCCAGATGTCTGTCTGTCCCAGCTGCAGAAAATCTATCAGTAAGTCTGGTCTGGGTGGGTGTCACCAGCACCTCCCGCAGGTGGTTCTGTTGTCCTTTGCTTTTGTTCAAAGAGCAAGGTGCTGATCTGAAAGCTCCCTAAATAAAGCAATGATTCACTTACTCTCCTGTAAGATACAGTCATTTTTTTTCAAACAACTGCAACCATGTCAACAGCTTCTCACAGAGGAGGAAGAACTGGTATCCATTTAAATCCATTCTGGGAATCATAAACAGCTTGTTGACAGAGGTCACATCCACGGGGGAGCTCACAGTTGATTAGTTCTCCTTCACAGAGCTTTTGCAGGCAGTGTGACTTGCGCTCCAGGGGAGGATTTAAGACAGAGATGTGCTGAACTAACCAGAAACAATTTGAGAGGATTGTGTTGTGTCTGCCAAGATGCCTAAATAAATGGGAAATGAAAATAGCCATGAATTTTGAATCGAGCCTTGCTACTTTTGCTGTGTGCTGTATGTCTGTGTTCTTGATGTATCAGCTATTGTTCTCTATGCTGTGTTATACCAAATTCACAGCTTCTACCTCAATAAAAATACCTCTTAGATAATAATCATAGAATGCTTCCCATCACATTACTAGATTTGAACTCCAAAAATGAAAGGAGAGGGGAGAAGATTTTAGTGCACTTGAGACACACATCTATAGGAAACACAAATTCAGCAGTTCTGCTATATTTCCTTCACCCTGTAAATTTTCTTGCCTAAGGTCCTTCCTAATTTCCTTTACAGTTATTTCAATTATATAGTGTTCTCTGAATTTCTGTTGATTTACTTACTGTTGTTTTCTTATCACTGTACACCTGCGAAATTCTTAATAAAGAAACAAAATGAATGATAACATGCAAGACATTCAAAATAAATAAAAACCCTAATATAATCTAATATAATCTATAACACAAAAGCTCTATTGCATTAAAATCGATGATTCAAATATTCTAAATTCACTATTTTCCCAGACTATTTACAACTAGCTGGCGTTTATTACTAGTACAAGACAACATCCCTACCAATTATATTTTATACCTTCACCTTTGTCATTCTGAATGTCATTTCTCTGTTAAATCCCAGTTCTCCAACCTCCACTCTGTTGGCTCAGTCCCCGAGATATGCTTCAAAGTTTATCCCACTGCTGAACTTTAATTCACACAACAGAAAATTCTTGCTTGGCACGCAATATTTAGGGCTTTCCAACTGCTGGTCTAAAGCATCTCATTAGGTGGAAACAAATATCAGAACTACGAATAAAGAATATATTCCAACCTTTTGACCATATATTTTCAATAGCTGTTAATACAGACATTAAAACAATATTTCTGCTTGCCTAGTACTTTTAACGTATGTATACAGACACATACCAAACAGGTTTCATATCTCAACTTCTGAACTTTGATTTCTTACTATTCTAACGTCTGCAAGCATATACATACAGATAAAGAATGCTGAGAAAAAGAATTATTACTGAACAGAGAGGTTTTACCTAATGTTATAAAAGCTAATATTTCTCAATATTAGTTAATATATGAATGGCTTAAGATTTTAATGGTTCTGCCATTAATGGCAGCAAAGAAGAAATGTTGGCATTTTGTGGACTTTTTCCACAATCAGTGTAATAGCAGTGAAATATTTTACTTAAAGAGAATTTCCTTTAGCACTTCCACAACCATACATTGTTTACCAAAAAAGCCCAAAAAGACTAAGACCCCGACCCACAATGAAGAAAGGGGGAGGAAAGACGCACCTTAATGCCTTTAGTAAGACCCTGTATGAGTACCCAAGCTAATTCGTGACCACATTTCTCATATCAGGTACTACTGCAAGTCAGCGCATTGTGCTTTCAAAAACACTTGGTGTGGATGTTCAAAAAGTTTTACCATGTAATGAACCTTTACTTGCATGAAATGTGATGTCTCATTATGGCTGGAGCTGCCAGTGACAGCTCTATTTGAAGGTTGCTGGTTATATGCAAAAGTCCTTCTTCAGTTTCTCGTAATTCTGTCGAAACCGTATCTTCTTTATTCAGTTTCTCTCCAGAAAGTGGATGTGCTTGAAAGGAGTAAAAATACTTCAGCTGCTTCTGGGAACAAAGAGTAGAGAAATTCCTTTGCACTTTTAAATATTTTCAGCAGCTCTTTTGCTTATCTTTGCTCTAACATCTAGAAGTAGCTGGGAAGCTTAAACCCAGGTTTGAGATTAGTAGGTATATATTTTACTGTGTCTGGTCAACATCCATTTTGATACAGCCAAGTCTTAAGCGTTTTTAAAACATACAGCTGTAGCTTGTGAGTAATGGCCCCTGAAACATCTAGGAGCAGCTCGGAGATCCCAGAACTGTGTGAAGCCTGAATCACCGCGTAGCTCCTACCTGAGGTTATTCGTACCGTTTGTACACAGCCCGGGTAACCCGAGGTGGGCAGCAATGATGTGACCTGCCCTAGACCTCACAGAAAATCCACAGCAGCCCTCTGAGAAGGTGCAGCTCTGGTGCCCACGCTGCAGCCCGGCCTGCAGGCCGATGGCTCCTCAGCTTCCCGCCCCGCGGGCAGCAGCACCAGCCTGGCACCCGGCTCGCCCTGCCCGTGCCAGGCACGCTTGTGACCTTCCTTGGATGGGAGGAATTTACATTGCTGTGGCTTCCTTCTGCCAGGGTCTACCAAGGAGGAAGCATGGGCAGAGAACTGAACTCCGATAGCACATGGGGGCATGAAGCCCCAGCCACAAACGAGAATGTTTCAATTCCTGCAGATCTTCTAAAGCAGGAGTGTCAAACTCATTTTCACCGGGGGCCACATCAGCCTTGCAGTTGCCTTCGAAGGCAACTACTGTAACTACTCCTAAATGTATACATCCTAAAATTACATTCAGCCCTTTGAAAGCAACCACGAGGCTGCCGTGGCCCCCAGTGAAAATGAGTTTGACACCCCGCTCTAAAGAATGGAAGAAAGTGTCTTAAATGTCAGAAAGGGGAGTGCAGTTCCCGCCTGCACCAGCCCAGGGGCCAGAGGAGATGAGCGGCTTCTCCTCCCAAGCCCCATTTCCACCCCAGCAGAAAGCACAGACAATGTCTCCCCAGCGGCATTGCCAGGCTCAGGGCCACAACACGCTCTGAGAGGCCCTGCTCTGCTCAGGGAAGGCTCTACCCTTCTCAAAACGCAACTGCAAAAGTGAAAACAAAAAGAAGACTGACTAAATGAGCCCAGCTCAGCAGATAGATTTGTGAATTATTACATTTCTGACCCCCACAGCAATGCAAATCCTAGGACGTGCCAAGAACAAATTAGGCTGTCTGCAGTTGAGACTTCTCTCCAGAAAAAAAAAAAGCCTTTTTTGCTAGACATAAGAAACAAGCAGCTTTGCCAAAGCTGGAGAACACAGAGATAAAGATTCCCTCTTGAACGTCTCATTTGGAAAATTCAAGGTTTTATCATGATGAAGATATGACCTTTTTTTTTTTTTTTTTTAAGTAACTACACAACAAAACCAACAAATTGAACTTCCACTGAGTTCATGGCTTTACATTTCCATCGCTGTGTGTCTAACATACGCTCCTGAGGGCTCCATAATGCTTTAAAACAAGAGGAGCTTTTACCTCCACTGCACTTAGGCTCTGGCTGAGGAAAGCATTTTTAATCGCATTCTCAAGTATCCTGCTAATCTTCCAGGGTCATTTTGTCTGTCAGACACAACTTTCTTTTCTCTTTCCAGGACAAAACGAGATACAGGTAAACAGAGTATGTGGGATGTGAGTTTTCTTTCCAAAAGTGGTTCTTCAGCAGAATGAATCAGAGGCAAAATATTAAGTCCCAGAGCCATTTCTCCCAGAGCTGCTTGGACATCCTTTAACAGCGGGATGAAACAAATTTTTCAAGAATAAACTTTTCTGTAAAGTGCTAATCAAAGCACTTATCTTCAGTGTAGAATTAATTTAAGCCAAAACTAAAATTTCAGCCCTAAGCAGACTTCTGTCCATAAAGAAAAACAGTAGTTCAAAAGCGATGATGCTTTTAACTTGTGTGTTTTGCCTCAAGCCATAATGAAGAGGCAAAATATTTAGTTTGCCCAACTTAATCTCTTTGTGCTGCTCTACAGTCACATTGTTGATCCCCTAATTTGTCTGTACAGCTTCGGTATAATTCTGCAGAATGGCCGTTCCTGAGTAAGCTGTGCTACACTGGGGGAAGTTCACTTGAGCACAGATAACTCAAGTTAATTCAGCTGTCAAAATACAGTCAAAGAAATCCGAGAGAAGTGGTGCAATTTCCTAACATTATCTTCCTCACTCATGTTTCATTCACCTCTGGGATGGTAATCGAGTAGCTACTTGGTGTAGACTCTTTGCTCTGCAGTCCGAATGAGAGAGAAGCGGCAAAGACAATCACTAGTATCACACTTCAACGTGCCTGGAGAAATCGAGGCACACTCAACATCTGTGGCTATTTTTGGTAACCTGCTTGTAGTTTTTTATATTTCTTAATTTGTAAGCATTTAGTAAGCTATAAGTGAATTTTCCATACTGACCCATGACCGTTTATTTTATGTAAAAGCCTTGGGTGAGGGCTGTTGATGAAACGCAAGTGTATTATCTGGACAGCCTCCCTCAACCATAGAGCTGACTGCTGGCTCCTTCCTTACTCTAATCACTGAGCACTTTTGTGTCAGAGTTAATTCTGCAAAAGCCATGTCGATTCTTCTCTCCAGCATGACTGATGCAGCTACCAGTTCATTAGTTCCCTTGTCTGTTACAGAACATTACACCTTTGAAGCAGAGCAACGTTCACAGTAACTTCTCAGGTCTAAACAAAATCAGAATTTTATTTGATTATTATTTATGTTTTAACACCCAATGAAGAAAAATTTTGAAGAGATTTTCCTTATGAGATAATAATTAACAAGAAAAATAGTAGTGTGCTTTGGAGGGATGCTCAGTTAAAGAGTGACTTTGTCAAAAACAGAGTAAGAAACAATAATTTACTAAACCAGACAATTCTGATTAATCTGAGGAACACAAAAGTGACTGGATTATTTAGCACAGTGAGAAATAAGCTTGAAGAAGGACTTAACCTGAGATCTCAGGACCTGAGATACAAAGGATATAACTTTTTTTAAGCCTTCCGTGTTACCCCTGAAACAGGCAGTCATTGACTACAGCTAAATGGTATCCTTCGCTTAACTATGCATTCCCCCAAACTCTCTGTAATTAAATAAGTAACAGTAGGGCTTTACATCACTTAACGCTGGTATGGAGAACTGCCTGCACAATTTTACTAGCCTGAATTACTCAGTTATTTCTGAACTAGCAACCAGAAATTAGAAAAAAGGCTTCAAAAATCCATGGGTAATTTTAAATTTGGAATTATTTTAATTGGCCCTGACACAAACTGGGTTCACATTTTCAGCCTCTCCCCTGCAGCCACAAGGGATAACAACTTATTTTCCTTCCAAATGAGATTTGCAGGTAACAGCCCAAACCCAGCAGCTGAAGTTTAAAGAGAAAGACCCAAACCTGCCAGGCTTGGACATGGGGTGAGTGGAAGAGCGATGAACGAGGGAAGAATCGCAAAGGACCCTGACCCTGCCTGCACCAGCACTCAGTGGGCATCACACTTGCTTCTCCCAACAGCTAGGACCTGAGGGAGGTGGAGAGAAAACAGTCATTTTCATGTCCAGGATCTTCCTTAACCAAGTGAATTCTTCCCGCTTATACCCCTTTCATTTCTTCTTGTTTCCGACCCTATTTTGCGAAAGGTGTGGAGCGGATGTCAGAGTACCAGGGCTGCTTCTGCTCAGCGAAGACTGCCTCAGCAGCTGGATGTTATTTGTGTCCACACATGCCCTTCGTTCACACTTGCACTGAAGCAAAACCACCTTGCAGTTCCTGCTCAGCTCTCTGCATGGTTTCACAGGTCATGGCCAAAGCGTTCTACTCATACATTCAAGGGAAAAAAGCCCCCAAGATTTTTACAGTAAGTAAGACGATCTCTTTCCTCTGAGAGTGGCAAGTCTGCAGCTATTCAATTCCACCCAATAAATGGGAACCATACGACCATAGATGAGGGAAAGCACAGCTAGTTTACACTGCAGCCTTTCCACCAAACACCTCTCTAGTCTTTGCATGGGGGAAGCTTCTTTTGTGAATGTTGGACCTGTTCATGGCTTGGGATAGTGCCAGAACAGATGTGGCTCCTTTTCCAGGTCCCAGCACGGTTGTCAAGTCTCTCTTACATTCTGTTTTTTCCCCCTGGTTTCTATAACTTGTGTATTTATTTTCCTTCTCAGCCTTTCCTAAAGGTGTACTTTTCTGTCCGCGGATTTTGCCCATTCTCTGAGTGCTGGTTCCCAATCAGCATTAAGGCATCTGAACTCTTCCACTTGAAGGCGTGCCAATCACAGCTGTCGTTGCTCATTAGGAAAACTGCACCTTTCAGGGGGGCCTAATCCCAACCAGAAGCTAGAGCCCAGCACTGGCTTTGTAACACCTGGGCTGCAAACACCCTGGAAACTAGCCACCAGGCCCAAGAGAGGTGCCTTCCATCAGCCACTCAACAGCAACAGCAGAAAGGGTGGACAGCACATTTTTCGCAGGCTGGCCTTAAAAGAGATGCTCTGCAGTTCATCTACTAAACTACATAACATAAATATAATGGGAGATGCTACACCTGGAGTAAAGACTTGAACTGTCTGCACACAGGTCCACTGACAATCTTTAAACACAACGGTCTGAAATGTAGTTAATACCCAAACAGCTCTAAATTGTTGACTTAGGGATGCTGGGATGGTGTACCAAGGAATGCACTGTGCTTTGTATGCCCTGTTCTGCTATTGAATCCTCTACATAAAACAGATTGCCAGGCTAGCTAGGTCTTTGTTCCTACCCAGCACAACTGTGCTTATGTTGTTAATTAGTTAATTTTCAGTTGCCTTTAAAACTGCAGCTGGCAAGATGCAGAGCTGTACTCCTGGAACTGGACAGTGGGATCCTGCCTCCACCAAAAGGTGCTGCTGACTGAGCTGGGCACTGCCCAGGACCCAAAGGTGAAATGTACCTCTCCTGTCAAGCTCCCTTACCCAGGCAGAGACATCTTCTGCGTAAGGAATCTGTAGGCAGTTGTCTTTCCCAATTTGCATGGTTGTCATCTTTCCCGTTGTGTTTTCAGATGCTTGTCCTCACCAGACAAAAGGTCTGCTCTCGCTTCTCCTGAAGTCAGTGGGAACTCTGCCATCAATTCCAGCGGTAGCTGGATCGGGGCCAAAATGTTAGCCACTCCGCTTCCCCTCAAGTCATTCCCAAACAATACTTCTTTGATTACATATCAAGCCTGAGGGGTCTTAGTTATCTTCTAACCCTCTCCTTTATATCTCCAGTATCTATGGATTCCATAGTGTAGGCAGGAACTGTTTGAACAGAAGGGCCTTAATCATCAAAAGTACTTTTCTTCCCCTGCCATGTTTTTTCTCAAAGGGAGTTTGTTGCTAATTCCTTTGGGAACGAGATGGGGAAAATGAAAAGGAAATGACACAGGTTTAAAGAGAAGCTTAAAAAAAAAAATAAAAAAAACCACCCAGCCCCACAGAAAGGAGGCTTCTGACATTTGAGGACTAATGTACCTATAATCAAATTCACCAGGAGAAAAAAACCCTGCTCACATTGAAAATGCTAACTTTTAAAATTATATTGGATGCAAATGTGATACAAGCCACAAGGGTAAACTTGGCTAGATTTTCAAGGGGGGTTTGCAGTAGAGAACGGTAAATAATGAGAAAGGGGAATCCCACTTATTTAGGTAGCTGCACAGCCTAACAAGTCCAAAATAGTTTCAATTGATTCTGAGTATCTTCCTAGACTTCTAAATGGTAATTGTGTTCTCCTTTAATTAGAGACTGTGACAGCAATACTCTGCCATAAAGAGAAGTCGTACTTAGATATTTAGTTTTCAGCCACAGAGGGCAACACCAGACCACTGTGTATGGTTATGTGTTACAGACGGCACTTGGTAAAGGATGACAAAGTTACAGCAGACAATCAGTCTGAGTCAGCAGACCAAAACAGGACTCTGTCCACATTGTGTCCTGCAAATAACGCCCTTGCAACTGAGGAACTCTGGCACTGAAATTAGTATTATTTATAAAAACATAGGGAAAACCAATTCTGCTCCACATCTGAAGAGCTTTACTACAAATTGGACATACATTAGATTCACATGTACTTAAGGTGAAATATATTCACTGTCCACATAGGACAGATGAGAATTTCTTCTTGGTTTCGTAAAATACGCATGCAGTAAAGAAAACGTGGCAGTCGTGCCAAGTGATAGCAGCTCCTCAAAAGGCTGGGCATGACAAGAGAGGAAAATGTGCTATCAGAAAGTGGCACTGTATTTTACTCTTCCACTGAACAGCAGGTGAATAAATGAACAAATACACCCTATATAAAATAAATTAGCAAATAAACTCAATATAAAATATGCACATAATATTACTCGGTAGTCTATTTGAATTAAAAAGTAGCTCTAGGCTAGGTAATGCAACACATCATGTTTTATGAGCCTTCTCCTATTAGATATTCTTAGAGTGACTTATAAGACTAGGAAATAATCAAAATTGATTTGGGCCACTCATATTTTCTTGAAGAATTTTGGACATGACCTGGTATTTGGTCTGCTACGAGATCATGACTGAACAGTGTCATAATACTCTTAATTACTTCATAGCAGAAAAAACACGCAGGTCTTATTAAATATATGCCATGCAGCTAGAATGGTAGTATTTGACAACCTTTCGGAACATACTGCAGTGAAAAATGAGGTAAGGTACCCATTATGCTATTATAGTTGGCAAAGCACAAAAGCAAGTTCAAAATGAAGAAGGACCAGCAGCTTATGTTCCTATATAGCAAACAAAGTTTGGGATTTAACTTTCACATTGTAGGGATGTTTTAGGAAAGTCACCGGCATGTTCAACCTGATTCTGTTGTAAGATTTCACTGTGATATGCAGGATTGGAAGGGAAGGATGTAAAGAAAAAACAAGCAATCCAGGCTTTAAAAATGACTGTGAGAGAAAATTCCTGTCTACGCAGAGATGGCTGAGATGACACAAGGACATCCAGGAGCTGGATTTGGGATATTTTTTGTCAACATTCACTTTGCTACCCTGTAGAAAACATTTTTTAAGTGACTCCTCAGCAAGGTTGTGGGAGCCTTCTTTTCCTGATTGACATCCACTGAAACAGGCCACTGAGGGGATTTTTATATCATTGGTCTCCCTAACAGCTGCTACGAAGACGGAGAGCGGTAAACACGAATGTGTGCAAGCTCACTTGTTTGTTTGGAGAAGACCGTGAACGCCCAAAGAGCAGCAGTAAATCCTGCCTACCTGCAGCCACCCGGCGACACCGCAACACGTCCCACCTGGGGCTTTAGGGTGCACTAAAATACGTGTCAGTGGAGGAAAGGCTCTGAGATGGACTATGTGGAGATGAGCCCACACTTCACGCTGCCAACACAGCAGATCTGGTGGCGGAACAGGGCTCACGACCACGGACAGCCAGGAAGGCTGGATTTATCTGTCCTCCTGTGCGCAGAGCAATGCGTGTTTGTGCCTGCACGCGTTCCACGCAAAGGGCATCACGCGAAGCAGCGGATCAGCTATGGGGTTGCACGAAACCAGCTCCTGAGCTCTAATCCCGGTTGTGCTGTTCACACACTGCGTGGCCTCGGGCAAGTCTATCGGCTCTATTTCCATAGTTGAGGGAAAAAAAGACCATTTCACACTCTGTGTGCCACACAACTGATGCTTTTACAGCACGTTTTAACATACCATACACCCAATTTGCCTTCTGCCAGATCTCTTTCATACAAGTTTAAGTAAAAAAGGCCCAAAGTATGCCCTGTGCTCATTCAAGGCCACTTTAGACTAGTCAGAGTGGGGTAGAGGGACTTACATGGGAACAAGAAATGAGAGTCACATTCACTGTGTGATCCCTCGAGGAACATTTACCAACCCTAGCACCACCTTCTACTGCTTCTCATCAAATCTTAGGAATAACAAAGTGGTTTTGTTGCTAGAAAGCATTTCTTTCTGCAGCAATTTAAAAATAGATTTGCATCTGGATAAGGAGGTATGTAAATTTGTCTCATTTAATAATTGTGAAAGCTGAGCTATGAATAACTCTGAATGAAGCCGGGCAGATTGCAGGCTGTAGCTACAGGGCTTCCAAAACAGCCAGGGCAAGAAGCATCAGCCCTGTGGAAACCCAGCACTTCTATTTATGCTGAGTAACCATTCACTGACTGAAAGGTCTGCAACAACAAAGCCTATTTCTCTGCTTGCTTATTCAATGTTCACCCGTTTCTCTTCAAAGGTGAAAAGATTAAATCAAAGCTCTACACCCTTCTTGAAGCAACCTTTAAACATTATATATTAGCTAGATATAATAGCATATTATGTGTTATATAAAACAGTCGCACATCACCAGGAATTTGAGGCATACTCCTGTAAAGGATGCTGTTGCAGTAAATTCCAGGGTTGGTTTCAGATGTCAAAATGTGATCAAGCCATCTTTTAGTCCAACAGGAATGATTTTTTCCTCATCCATGTTTTATTTTGATTTGTAACTGCTAGTTTAAGCCACATGTCAATAAGCACGCTATCTTTCAAACTTCTCTACTTTCCCGCTCTTTTGAGCTGCATATACCAGAGTGCCAGATCTACTGTTAGAAAAATCCCAGCATGACTATGTTATTACTTTAATTAATCAGGACCTAACATACGATTAGGGCATCTGGGAATAATATTACAATCAATCCTACATGAAGTCCATGAATACAAGGTGGAGGATTTGCATATACCAACAATTAATTTCCTCTGCAGTCATTCAATTTAAACTTGGGGAAGCACTTAAGAGTATCTTTAAGAGAATATTGTAATGAAAAGTTACCATCTAGCTCTAGACCTCTCTACGATAAACAGTATATAAATTAACTCAAGTATTTACATTGCACTTACGGAGAAGTTAATATTTCCATCCTTAGACTCCATTTATATTGGCTGTAGTTCAGAAGTCAAAGCCCCAAAAACACTCAAAACACCTTCACAAAAACAAAACTATGGTAAAAATTTCCAGGATGTTTCTGGAAGGAAAACCTATCCTTCCATTCAACAGGAAGACATTTTACTAACGCCCCAAATGCTTGACTGGTATTTTACATTTAGAAATAATTCATGATTATTTGCATATAATTTGCCCTAAGATGGACAAGGGAAGAGGTGAGAAAGTGGCTATAATTCCAGGTTTTTCTGTTTTGATAATTAGAACAACTCAGTTTCTGTTACTGGAGCACTATTGTTACAGGCCACGCTTTCTGTAAAACCTTTATATGAAATCTCTGCACATCTAACGCATTTCACTATGACTTTACATTTAAAAAAAAATAATCTCGGATTCCTTTAATAATAATAGCAAATAGTTCCAGCTTTCTGCAGCTGCAGAAGTTTGCTATCCCCAGAGATCTGCCATGGTACAGCTCTTGCTTCCAATCAAAACAGTGACATAGTGGCCATGATTTACAGCTTGCAGGGGCTTGATTAGGGAATAGCACACTACTGAGCAAATATTAAACAACTGAACAGAATTTTTAACGTGCAGGGCTTTCTATCTTCAACCCCCCAAATAAATAAATAAATAAACCCCGAAAACCAATTTCCTGCCCCAAAGCTAAGGGAAATGGGAGCTGGTATTCAAGATCTCTCTTCCTCTGTTGCTGAAGTTTCAACTAGCAATGTTCACCCATAACTGAGACTGGCTCTTTAAACAACTCTATCCCTACCATTTTAGATAAAAACCAGCTGCAGCGTTACAGTAACAGACTGAAAAACTTGCACGGTAACACGGAACAAAAATTATAAGGCTTAGCATCAGACTGAAAATTGCTCTCAGGTAAAGTGGCAGAATTTCCTTACAGAATTACTAGAAAACAAATATTGAGAAGAAAAATTTAAAATATTTTAATTATTTTAAAAACAGTGATTTGATATACAAGAGGAATATTTATATTTTGTGCTCAAGCAAAAAGTCTTGGTAGACTACATGTTTTTATTAGCATCAGGAATAACAGCTATTACCTGATGGCATATTTTTGATCACATTGAATTTGCCCAGGCAGAATGAAATTGGGAACTATGTACAAAAAATTTCAGAATTTTTATTTTCTGGTAAAACAAGGCTTAAAACGGTCTACAGGACAACATAAAATTACACACAGTAAGCTGCTCATGTTTTGAAATTTAATTAGTTGCCAAGCTGCAGTTTTTGGCACTGAGTTTTTGCTGAAGTCTAGCAACTTCATTTTGAGAAAGTTAAAACTACTGCATAAGATTTGACAAGCGAGAAAGTGACCTCAGTTTTCTTCAATAAAAACTAAATTAGAGGAGCATAAAAAGCATGTATTCTAATTGCTGATTTCTCTAATTTTATGATATACTTTTGACTGGGGGAGTGGAAAGAGACACCAGCAGTTTAAGGGTCTGCATTTCTGCAAACGCCTAACTTCGCATGCGTGGTGATTTTGGGGTTTGTGTTTAAAATGCTGGTAGCTATGAAAAAAAAGAAACCCGCAGAGATGCTGCAGGGATTCACCACTTGACAGAGATCTTAAGCCGCAAATACAAACGGTACATGAAGATTTTACGAGTTACAGGGTCTATCAACGAAATATACGTAAATGTTGTTATTCTTTATGCTGTAACTGCAGGGACATATCTAATAAAGGAAAAAAAAAAGCAATGTTCAAACTCCTAGCTGTAAAGCTAATTCTAAATATATGGCTTAAAACTATTATTATCACATACGTTACGTATTAAGCAGAAAGCCTGAGGCTATTTGTCTGTCTACATTCAATCTGATAGTCTATTTTTCCTCCTGAGAACTATAGTCTATTTTTCCTCCTGAGAACCTAGTTTGTGAACAGACAGATTTTCCACCTACTTTTGTTCTCTGATAGCAGAATCCAGGTCTGCAGAATTGTTTCATTTTCTGCAACTTGCATTCTTCAGCGAAGAAGCTGTTTACTTCTACCATGGTTATACAGTGAAAACACATCTGCATTTATGGAGTTAACAGCCATCTTATTAATTTAATTTTACTCTGCCTTTTTTTTTTTTTTTTAATAGAAACCTAATGAAAACCATGTTTATGTGCTCAAAGGCACAGAGGAAATTCATTACTCTGAGGAATAACACACTCCACAAGTGAAATGAAAGTAATCTTATTTATGACAGGAAGAGGCCTTCACTAGACTCAACTCCACCACACTTGGACTGATACTGGCTGCATGAAAGAAGCTGCAAATCCAGGAACCGGTTTCAAATGTGAGCCTCGTCTCAGCAATAAACACATTTGCAGTTTAGCCTCACAAACATTCAAACTCTGCTGAAGAGGAAGTATCCAGCTATTGTATTTACTACAAAAGTGTTACAAAGAGAATGCGACAACTACATGAAAAATAGTGATAGGGCCTCTCAATTGGGGTTCCTTCCTCCCGCTTAGAAATGAGCCTCCCTATGCCTACAGCCAGCCTGCTTGCTTATCAGATCTGGCACTTCGCATTGGATTTAATGGCGGTATTGCGGTAACCGAAATACCCCAGTTTACGTGCATTTATTTGGCTGTGGGGAGAGGAGAGATTTGTAAATACACCCACCTGGAGAACCCTTGGGGCTGAGGAGTGAGGAGGTGGAGGGATGGGACATGTGGGGAAGGACAGATGCTGCAGGGCTGGGACCGCAGC
Organism: Pampusana beccarii; assembly: GCA_013399365.1. Taxonomy (NCBI): domain Eukaryota; kingdom Metazoa; phylum Chordata; class Aves; order Columbiformes; family Columbidae; genus Pampusana; species Pampusana beccarii. The sequence goes on along the minus strand of VWYH01003089.1, from coordinate 1,254,064 downwards.
CTGCGCCAGGGCTCGCTGCCCAGAGGTGCATGTGGTACTCGGTACAGCCAGGTAATTCCCTGGGCAGAAAAGGGAAACCAGAAATGACAAAAGATGATTTACTGTCCCATCCACCCAGCCCGGTACGTGTATGCGCCTGAGTAGCTGGTACCCATATGCATGTATGCATGCGTGTCTGAATTTAAAAGAAAGAGGAAAACCTTCTTGCAAAGAGGAGGGGTGATGTGAAAATGCCTGACAAGTTATTCCTACAACTATTTCTGTGCGAGATTCCATCTTTTTCTTGAACAAAACTAAACCGAAAAGGAAAAATGTTTCTTAGTGCTGTGCAAGTCAAACCCTACGTTCATCTCATCTCTGGAGACTTCAAAAGAGAGCTTTCATTAATGGAAAGTTGTGATGTACAGCAAACTAGATGGCTCCACATGCGTTTGCAATTTCTGTATCTAAACCCACATGTTTTATATTCCTTGGGTTTCTTCCCCGACTTTGCCTTGAGTTAGAAAAGGGAAGGAAGGGGAAGCAGCTGCCGCACCAAGGCTTCCATCCAGCAGTGAGACCTCTTCCCCACAAGAAGGCACTCTATGCTAACAAATAGGAGTGCACCGATATTTTTGGAGGGAATTGCCGCAGTTTTTTCGCTCTTCCTGGCTTTTGCTAAAGGCTCAGCACAAGATGTGTGGGTTTCTCCAGCGTCATGAAGGACAGCTGCCTTTGTCTGCCTGCAGATGTTTGGCCAGTTCCAGTCTGGATGCTTGACCAGTGAGCAAGATAAGCTCTTCAGCCTTGTACAAGGAATTAACTGATATTCTCGTACATCTTCTGCCAGAAAGCAACTTTTAACACTAAAACAAGCTTGATGAATTTAAAGATTTAGTTAAACATATTTAGCCCTCTTTTGCTATATTTCTTCTGCAATTACAGTACGTTTGCATTTGTATAGGTACTTCACTTTTTCCTCATGTGATCTAAACTCCCCTTCTCTTTCATCCCACAACAAAACAATCAATCCTTTGTTTGCAACATTAGGCGGTTGTCATGGAATTTAATATGATTTTACAAATTTAGAAGTATGAACATTCTTGGATCACACATGAATAGAATAGGGTCACACAGACCGAGCGTATCTTTTAGAAACCACTTGGTACGTATTGACTGCATCAGAAAAAAAAAAGATATTTTGGAAGAAAATAAAACTTTAAAAGCAAGTAAAAAACCTGAATCCTTGTCTCAGTCTATTATAAAATGTTTGAACATTCCCCCCAACAGGCAAGTAGTTCTTTAAATCATACACAGCCTTTTGTTTGCACAGGAGATTGCTCAATCTTTTTGTCTAGATTTGAACTTGTGTGCTAGGAGAGTGGAATTGAGACTCTCCTCTTCCCTTGACAAATGATCTGTTTGCTGACAGAGATGAGCAAGGGAGTGGACAATCTCAACAGTGCTATTCTACAGCCATATTTTATTCCTGCCTTAACATGAACACAGAAAAGCAGGAGCAGCTGCACCGAAGAAATAAGTGATGCTGTTCTCTGTGATGTCTATATACCTCAAATTGTTGGGAAGAGTCTGGTATGGGCCACAGTTCTCTATCACGACACAGCTGAAGGCCAGCATAGAGCCATGGTACATGAGAGGTCACTGCAAACTTGTAAGACCTACTTTCGGGTAGCATATACACTGAGGTTCCTACATGATTCTGGATAAAACACTGTCTGAACCTCATGAACAAGATGATGGATAGCGCCAGACGCCCATTTGGGTTGGGGGAGCTGCCAGACTAGCTCCATACGGCCGAAAGATGTTGTACAGAGAGATCTGTTGACATTATCAGAATTGAATTAAGTTGAACTGGCAATAACAAGCAAGATAGTATATGGAACCACTTGCTTTCTAGCTGCTGCCTCCCCCCACAAATGAAATTATCCGCTCCCTGGCCCCAGCAGAAAGCTGCCAGCCCACGGGCTCACACACACCGCCTGCTCTTGGCTTTCAGGCACAGAGGGAGCTCGATTTTCTCCCTCTGCATTTCTCACAACCACCCCAGCAGGCTCGTATCACAAAGTACAAGCGATGCCAGTGCTGTCTGGTCAAAAACATAACGGGGATGCAGTTTATAATGAATATATTCACACCCTTTCAAGTGGTTGTCAAAATGATGTTTGCCAACATTTGTGGTGCCCAAGCTCTCTCCTCTTACAAGCATGACACACTGATGTTATGCATCTCAGAATATTAAAAACTGAAGAAATGCTTGGGTGAAAATGTCAGCCTTAGGCACCACTAAATCCCATAGCAACCCCATAACCTACCCAATGTACAGACAGAACAATGGGACAAATGTTTCGCTGCAACGCAGGAAGCCACCCTCAGAGATAACCACCAGCCGACCCTTTTCTCTCAAGAAAGAGAAGTCTAGATTTATTAAAAAAAATTCCTTAGATATTCTAGAACACACCTGATTAACTTTTTTTTCATTAGTATTCCAGGTTATATTAGAAAGTTTGTGGAGAACAAGTATCTGAAAGACAGTATTCTCTAGAGGAATTCACAGTTAAAAACACTTGAGAACAAACACTTTCAAGGAGAACTGGCTCAGCAAACAAGTTTAATTTTACCACTTGGGCATCCACCTCACATGTGGACTCAACGCTGGAGCAGGGCCGCAGCTTCTAAAAACTGTGGAGCTTTAATTCACCAAGCTGCTACTCCTAGGCAGAAAGAGCATAATTTATCTTCACTTTGATGAGTTTCTGTGTTAGTTCATCAAAATTAACCACCAAGTGCACCTGAATTCTGCCATAACACGCATGCTAAATAACATCACCATTTTTAAGCCCTAAGTCCACAATGAGACACCTAGACTGAATGAACTGTGTGAACACTAAACCGGATTTCATTATGCCAAGCTATAATAATGTACTAACGCAGTAAATCAGGTACGATGAAGAAAGCCTGAAACTAAACAAAGGGAAATGTGAGGCTGGATTCTTTCACCCAGCACGGTTACACTTTCATCCAGCAAGGTTAACCTACAGCAAGTGATCAGAGGGAAATGTCCTATATCAGTAGAAGAAATAGAACTGCGAAGTTTCACTTCACCCTGTATTCGCTGCCCAGATCCTTTGGCACAAAGTAGAGAGATGATCCAAGCAGCAGGATTTCAGAATGGTGGGTGCTGCAAAAGAGCCTTTTATCAAGCTGTAGCCAGTTCCACTGAAACAAAAACGTACAGACCAGGTTTCCTGAAGTAGTCTTGCAACAGCACAACCAACTACAATTTGCAAATGCTTCAGGGTTCACGGGTTTCCTTCTTTGTGCCCTTCCCAAATGCACAGAGCCCCGAGGGTGATGCCAACCACAAGTTACTGGCACCCTTTCAGATCCTGCTCAACCCCTCCATTAACTGAAAAACAGTCAACCTTACAGCTAACAATTTGCATCCTAGTACTTTCTTTATGGTTAAATAGGCGTTTCCTGAAAACAGATCTCGGTGTTATCTGTGCTGAAAATCATATGTAAACTCCTGAAGAATATTCAGGAAATACAACACAGCTCATGCCAGTCTGACCTTACTCATTAATAAGTATGTAGAGCATATGTTCATACATAACTCTGGGAACGTACTTGCACAATCAAATTAACCTTTGGACTGCTGGTGTTCGGTCATGATTTACTGTATCTAGTTTTCAATTGCATATGCAGTGCTGCTAGTAGTACAGAAATACTACCCCATAAAAAACACAAAAACTGATAACAAAGCTGAAAATGGAGAAGAATGTTTTGCTTCCACTACAGAAATATAATTATCACTATATACCCATAATCAGTTGTGTCTGCATCATAGAAAAATGCTCTTATTTGCAGCTTTTGCTGAAACTCAGCCTAGAAATACTTGAGTGGGGGTGCAAAGACAAAGCAGCAAAGGCAGGGGAGGAAGGGACAAGTCAGTAACTTTCCCCAGACACTGCTTTAATTTAAACGGGTAGCAGCTTTTTCTTTACTAGCCGGGTGCCGCATTGTTCCTGCCTTCCCTGAGTTAGTTCCACCCCACTGCTAATTACCGCTTGAATGCGACGTGCTGCGCAGAGGCTAAAGAGGTCAGTCTCCGAAGCCTCCCGGATTGACACTATCTTGCTGAGCGGGCGGGAGAGCCGCTTGTCCCCCACCTCCAATGAGGGATGATGAAGTGAGCTTGTCAGGCCAGGCAGGAGCCACATCCTCCATCCGAGTCCCCACAACGAGAGGACTCGACCAGAGCCTTCCCACCACGGGCGAGCACCGACAGCGCGTCTAATACGAGGAGACACCAGTGGCTGTTCCCAGCGCGCCTGTTTGCTTTGAGGAGCCATCTCCTGCGATGGTGCCGACACGTTAGACCAACAAGCGGGATTTGCGCTGACCTCCGGCCTTCTCAAACCCACAGGGCAACAGGCACTGCACAGACTTTCAGCAGATCCAGGAGATGAGCGAGACAATCTCTGCGCGGCACTGTTTCCCATTTCTGGTGGGCTCTGGTGGTGTGAAAATAACCACCTCCCTCCATATGAAGATCCCCTTCTCCTCTGTGACCACTGAATTTCAATTCCAATGTCAAAAAAAGCCAAATGCCTCTTTGTTGATGAAGAAATGATAGACTTAACGGAACAGCAACTGCCAATGCTGTTTTTTCTAAGCTTTCACAAATGCTGAGCTGGTCTTCCTTTGACACATGTTGTATTGACTGACAGGAAAAGGAAAAATCTTCCACTTTACAAAATAAACCCACTATTTTATTACAGTTAATTCTACATTTAAGAATAACCCATTAGAAGATGTAGAGCCTGCTGTAATTAACTTAGAAATTACCTTAATATAAACACTGTGGTACTGTTAAAACAAAACAATCCTCCGTAACCAAGTTCAGCATTTAACTTTAAAATATCAGCACAAGGAGAGAGCAAATAAAAAAATAAAAAACAAGACCCAAAACCTCAAAACTATTTCCTTTACAAATCACGTTTTTTACCTTTTTAACATGCGTTGGGGAATAGTGTAGGAATTCCTTTCCAAAGCAATGCATCACTGAATGAATGTTGTGATAAAGATGTTGTTTTAATTGCTTGCTATTATGTTAGGACCATATGGCAAACTGAGGTGTGAGCGCAAATACGATGTTCTCAGCAAAAAAACGGAGAGTGCACCGACAGTGACTTGTTCTGAAGAGGACAGCTGTGCTCTGAAGCTCTCAGGAATGCAAAACTGGGCTTCTAGTTCAATTTGTGCTCAGCACATCTGAAAAATTTAAAAAGCTGCATAATTTGTTTCTCATTTCTTGCAGGAAAAACAATAAAAGAACTCTCATTGCATAATATTTTGCTCCTTCCGTAGAAGAAACCTCACACAATAGAGCCTGGTCCCTTCAAAACTGCCGTTTCTTTCCATTCATGTAAATCATCACAGTCTTGTGTTGCTAAAAGAAAGACCTCCTTGCCAAGAGAGGCAATGGATAGCCTGCTCTCCTGCAAGGCCTCTTGGCACAAGAGAGACCCAGAGAGGAACCCAGCGACACCTCCCGAACAACGGTGCCAAGACAGCAGCTGGAACCCATCACAGAGCAGGACAACCCTGCCCAAACAGCCGACTGCCAGCATCTCAGGGTACGGAATAACGGAGGCTTACAGGACAGCGCCCTATAAAAACATGGATCTTCTTGCACGTTTGGGTTTCTTGGTTTAAAAGAAGTTTTGCCGGCTATCGGAAGCACTCCTATCGTTTTGCTCTTTTGATATTAATGTGAAAGGACATATTCCCTCAGTAAATCGGCTCTGGACTGTAAATGGTCTTTTGGAGAGAAAAAAAAAAAAAGGAAAGTAGACAGAAAGTGCTTCACAATAAAAGAAGCAAAAAATAACATTTTAAAGCCATAATAATGCAGGGAGATACTCAGTTTTTGCCGTGCACTGTCATAGATTTCAGTGCTAAGTGAGAATGTTTTTTACTCTGAAGAACCCGACGGCTTTTCTCAATTTATTTCTCTAACTGCTGGGCAGAGCCAGGTTTCAGATAACTATTTCCCCCTCCTTTTGTCTATTAGTGCAACAGAGAGTTACGACTGATGAATTCTAGAGGTTGCCTGCACTGTAATGTAATACAATTCTCTCTTTCTGAATTCAAACAGGTCCAGCTGAGAAGCACTAACCTATTCCAAAGGTTACCAAGGATGAGGAAGAAAAACGACAGAGTGAGAGCCATCTTCATCCCAAAGGTAGTAAAAATCTCCTAACACTGCTCAGGAAACGGGAATTTTACACCAAGCTAAAACTGTTGGCCATCTCTGTTGTGACATGATGGGTTTGCAATCATTTTCAATAACTATGATTTACATTTCAGCAAGACTAAAGACAATTAATTCTGCTCTGAGGAACTTTTTGAAGATAATCACTTTACACCAAGGTCTCACTCCAAGCATTTAAGAAAGCTGGAAGATCGGAAATGTGTAGATAACCAGTTATGGCTGCAAAGTAATTCAAAACTTATTGAAGGACTGTTTGGAACAGAAAGACTTCTGTTAAAAAGTGGGAGCGAGCAGGGTCTCTGAAATAAAGAAAGAGCACCAGTCGGCTCAAAACGCAGCAGTCTGCATCTTCCTTACACAGCTCCAAGATGATGGTTTTCTTCTGCAAAGTCCTTCCTTGTGGTGGTTCCAAACAGTTGCTGAGAAATCACTTGGTTTGGCTCTCACTGGGAGAGGTGGGAGCCTGCGAGGAGGATGAGGAGGATGAGCAACTGCCTGCAGCTATGAAATGCCATGTCAGAAGAGCATGGTGGGAGAGCTGGAGAGCTGCCAGCACCTCTTCACTGTCAGGATGGAATTGAAACCCCTCGTTTCCACCCTAGGCATTCCCCAACACGGAAAACTCAGACTACAAACTAACCCTGATTGCTGAAACACCAACACCTGAAATGCGTTTTGCTTCTTGTTTATGCTATCTCAGTTTCTGTAAGGAATTTGGATACAACAGCCTAGGAATATATTGCTGGCTATTCAGTAAGAGCACATGGCACAGAACAAACAACTGCAGACAGAAACCTGCTGCTTTCAGGCTACGGCAGATACAAGGAAATCCCAATGGCAATTTCCTCAAATCACTCACCGAGTTCGTTACATTTTCTCCTCTTACTTTTGTTAAACTCTGAATCAAATAGCAAGATTACCTTCTCAAATGGTCACATATTTATCAAAGGCAGTGCAAGAGGAAGACTTGGGCTATATTTTTCATTGAACAATAGTTAAAGCGATGACCCACAAAGCCAAACCCCATGAATGGCTGCACTGAACGACACAGGTGGTGTGAGCTCTGTAGGGCAACCATCAGCTTAAATGCGTATGAATTTGTAAAGACGACTGCAAAAGAAAGCAGCAGAGAAAAAGATGAGGTGGGGGAAGGAAGGACAGCCCAGAACGAGACATGAAACAGAGCAAATATTCTGGTGGTGGGCTAGTTAGAAGTATGGCTCTGGCCTTCTAGATACACAGTTTCTAGTGGCAGCGAGATTGTGCTGAGCATTTTCTTACTCTTTCGAAGTAGTTAAGTGATGGAGGGAGGGGAGGAACCATGGCATCTCTGAGGAGGAGAAGCCCAGCCTCCCATGGTGGGGAGCAGGGGACCCTGCTGCCCTGGCTGTGCCTTTGGGCTGCCTGTGGAGCCTGGACCCTGTCACTCGGCCTACGAACAGAATTCTCCTCCCATGAGGGATGGCGATGGGAAAACTCTCTCATTCAAGCCTGAATTCTGGCAGTGTGACAGGACAGAGATTAAATCATCATGGATGAGCTTCTTAACGACCCTCTCCATGGTGGACAAAACCTGCAGGCATGAGAGAGGTTGCATGGCACAAGCGAGGATGTCCAGGTAGAACTGCTGAAAACAGCCTGAAGTGGCTGGCCCTGCTGCCTCTCTGGCCAGAAAATACTTGAGAAAACAGAAAAGGAAGATGATTCAGGGGCCCAAAAGGAGCCAAAAATGGCATTTGTCTGGCTTCTGGCAGCTGCCAGATTCTCAAGTTTCTGGGTATAAAAAGAAATGCACACACACAAAAATGCTTGAACTTTCAGAAGCTAAACAAGTCTGAGGACTTTGGGACACACGGTTATTGGGGAATCAAATATGAAACTCAAGATAAGAAACAGGCAAAGGAGGAAAATAGTGGTATCAACAATTTCTGTCTTTAATCACTGCAGAAGGGCCAAGTCTGGAGCAGCTACGACGTGTGATGACTGCTCCGATTCTCCTTAGGGACAAACTTGGCTTTCAGTGAAGTTAAGAGGAAAACTACCCCTCACACGGGACAGGATGGGAGCAGGAGCAGGTCCCAAATATCCTATTCCACCAGCAATTTATGGTGCTTGACATGGATGCACAACAGTTCTTGCTTTTCAGATACTTTTGTTTCCTTTTTCATGAGGGAACGTTGATGTATGCTCTTATGTCCAACCAGCTTAAAGAATTCACTTTATAAAACTACAGTTTTCAAATATCTTGAGTTTATTTTAAGATCTACACTCTACACACATATACTTTCAGGTTGGTGAGACTGAGAGTGACAGCAAATAACCAACTGCTGGCCTTCATTGTAGATTTAAGGCAATAAGGACAAAGGCAGCCAAAGACTCAGCATGGTCCGTGCCTTCGGTGGTTCTGCAGTCATGCTGTTTTACTTTGCATACTTCTAACAAGCCGGGAGTTATATTCCCTGGTGGAGGTGGTGCTCCAACCGTAGACCCAAATTAAATTAAAGCGAGAAGCACTGTTTGTTTGTGTCTGGGTCAAGAACTGTTGCAATCAGACCTCACATTTCATGGCCATGATCAGAACCAGATCAGTTTACACAGGGGATGTCAAATACACCCAGTAAAATAGCTTGGGCTTCCCCCTGCCCCCAACAAAAATATTTTATTTGATTGCACTGAACAGTTTTTTCGGAGTTTTCATGGAGGGGATTTTCTAGAAATTCAATCTCTTTTGTAAAACAAGCCTGCAGGCTAAATCTGAAAATACTCTTCTTTCTGAAAAGCTCGTGCACAAGCTATACTCACCAAATACTACTCTGATCATGCAGATTTTCTATATATATTCTTCAAAAATTAAAAGAATACTATGAAATTTAACAGTACCAAAGAAAAAGAAATAAACTGCTGGGAAAGCTGTTAGTGTATCCTATATTCTTTTGGTCTATTTGATTCTGATAGTTGGGTCATAAATGGTTGCCTTGGGATGCAAATAATTGGCAGAAGCTTCTGAATGCTCAATTCTTTCTGCAAATTTGGCCACACAGCTGTAATATTTCCCTTACAAATCACAAAAAGACACTGGGATGACTTTCCTTCCAGCCCTTTACTTTGCACTAATGCTCCACACTCCCCATCTGAGATCTCATATTATTTGTTAATAGTCATTTTATAAACTTAGCAAAAGAGAACAGCTCAGAAGTAAAATCAAATCAGAGTGATACTTAAGATTATAAATATATATGGGCTGTACTATAAGGTTATACTTACAGGAAATCCAGACATACCAGGTAATACTTGCACAGTTAAGCACAAAACCAACTGTAACTCAGTCCTACTCATATTCTGTGCTATACTTTTGATTGCAATTAAAGGATTTGCAATCCCAGGTGAATTTAAACCTATTTTGGAGGACTTTTTCCCTCTGTTCTAATTTCATGTCATTACCAAAGGGAGTTAAGACTGTTTCTGTTTAAATGCTCAGATTACTTTCAAAGGAGGGTATACTCCAAATTTAAGGTTTACTATAGTTTATGATCCTTGATTTGAGGATAACTGCACCATCCCTGCAATTTTTTCACCCTTAAGTCTTTAATTTTTTTAATATTCTGTAAACATTCCTAATTTTATACATCATTATAAACGTCATAGATGATATTTCCAGGGTTTGTAGATCTGCAGTAATAGCCTTATACAGATATTCTTAGGTGCATATTCACTGATACATCAAAGCAGGTGGTGTGTGTCCCCCAACTAGGAAAAGCTCACAGCTAGGGAACCATCGTGAGACCTCTGGAGCTGTGCAGAACAGCTGAGATCAACGAGCAAATCTGGCCCTTGGTATGTCAGCTGCAAGTTGATTGCAATTCCTATGCAATATCGGCATTTACTGAGAGGGAAGACAGAGAGATCCCCCTTCTCACAATGTCTTGGGGCTTTAGGAGTCTGTGACTGCCTGAGCTCCCCCAGAAATGGTGCCTTAATGAGCAGTGAAGCAAAAGCCGGCAACGCTACAAGGAGCCTTTCAAGCACTGACGGGTAAGCCGTTCTGCAATGCATCAGAGCAAGAGCAATCAAGTTGCTTAATTAGTGAAAGACAACTCTTGATGTGAATTACTCCAAATTATTCCTGATTTCTCCAAAACCAGCCTTTCTGCAAGATTCGGCTTATGTTTCACAACAAGAAAGTGAAATGTGCATTTTAATTTATAAGCTGATTGCAGAACTTGACCAACATTATCAGAGAAGTAGTTCAAACGAGCAGAACCACGGAGGTGGCACAACAGTTACTGCACTTGCAAAATGAAGAGGCTCATCCGAAACACAACACAGAACTTACCTACATATTTATTCACTGTCAATGCACATTTTTTTTCCTCTTAAGGACATCAGGAAACGTAGCTGTCTGCTTAGTTCAGAAGGCTCAGAAGGTCACGTAGAAGAAGACAGAGACTTGCAGCAGATCATGGAGTGCTTAGTACAACATTACTGACCCAAACACTTTGGCATTTAAAGAAACACATTCGTCAGGAAAAGACCTTCGCATGCCTCTGAGGCCTTAGCTCTGAGAGACCAAAACTCATTAGTCTGTCATAAGAAATAGCTAACAAACAGCTTCACAAGTAGAGCAAATCTCATATCAAACATTTTGAAATATAGGCAAAAATTTCTTTATTCGTAGGGCAGAAGCTGCATGGGCCAATTTCCCCATTTAACAGCTTCAGACAAAACTTAGTTGAAGGCAGTTACGGTAAAGGTAACAGGTTCACTGTTGGGAAACACCAAGGTAGTTATATCTGCACTGCTTAGGCCTGTGCCAAGAGTCTTTTCTAATCACTGTTTACATCTTCAGTTCACCTGTTTTTGCAATTCATTTTAGGATTTCAGTCTTCATGGCCTAACATAAATCTGCGTCTGTCTAGTGGCTACCAAAGTTTTTGCTACAAATGCTTTTCTAACTTGCTGCAGTCAGCCAAGGCTGATAATTAGCAGCATAACATACAGGCCAGGAATAAAAAAAAAAAATTTAGTTCCCAAGAATTTGCCATCAGCTTCAGCGGATTCAGGATTTCAATTCCTGCTTCCAGGCCCTCCAGAAAAACAAACCAAAGCAAACTCCATAACACAGTCTCATTGTTCTAAACCTTGAAAGGATACAAACTGTAGTCCAATAAACACCAAATCTTTTTTGAAGTTACTTAACTGCCTTTCATTACAAGAAAAAAGTAAATAGGGCTAACCTATTATGACAAATTAGGTAAACTAATAATTTTTTATTTCTGAAGGAATAAAGATACTAGGCTTTGCTAAGCAAGCCCATGACATGTACAGTCATTTTCTACTGTTTCATAAGATGTTTAACATGTGGTCTTAAAGAAACACATGTACACCAGCTGCACAGAAACAAAAATAAACTTCAGAGCTCCAAGGACCCATTTCAAGGTATCTTTTAGGTCAACCCTCTGCAAACTAAGAGTCTGATTCTGTGCTCTTTAGTCAACTAAAATCTCCATGATTTCAGCTGATAAGTAACATCTCCTGAAAAGTCTCCAATGCAAAGAAACCCAAGTACTTGAGTTGAGGGCAGCAGGGTATTGTGCAGCCAGCTGGGCATTTTTCCTTAGATAAAGCAAAAAGCTTGTCTGAAACACTCCACACTCCTGGAATAAAGAGAGGGGAATTGATACTTCATTGTCCCACACAATCCTCTCTTCCTTAGCAGTCTTACCAAAATTATACTTAGCACAGACCCACCAATGAATCGGGTAAGCTTCCTGATCCTCACCATCACTGCTACTCATGCCCGCTTGGCCAGCTATCGCATAGTTTCACTGTATGATCAAAATTACACACTTCTGTTTGAATAACGCTTGCTACATGCAGCAGCAGCTCTTAAGCTTTACTTTCTAGTGTTTAAACATAACTTTCTAACTCACAGCTCTACAAGTAATACGGAACAGGTCAATGAAACTCAGCATTTCCAGCTCAGGTAAACGGATTAACTTTTCAGCATTCATCCAGCACAGCACTGGAAGGAAGATTGGTCCAGCCAACAGCGCTGCCAATTCACTGCTGTATATAAAATCACTTCAAGCTGGGGCTGCAAAATGAAGGGAAGGCCTGCCAGCCGCAGGAAATCTAGGGAAGAGGGAAATATGTTTCGTACCGTTGAGGAGTAAGGACGAGCCAACACGATTGCTTTGAGAGCGAGGCTGAGTCATGAGACAGGCCTGGGGTGCCTTATGGATGGGGACAGGGACGGGCATCACCACAGCCCTCGGGGAATCTGCGGGTGGATGGGTTCCTACTATTTAAAATTACTGAGGCTCAACTGAAGTTAACTCTTAGTTAAGGACAAGCCTAGATTTAAACAAGGGACTTGGAAGACATCTGACCATTCCAACAGCTCTCATGCTCACCTGAAAATAAAGTTTAACATGACTACAAATGTACAAGAAACAGAAATTTAAACAGCACTAAGGGCCAGCTGTGGAGCTGTCTCCACAAACTGCAACGTCAGGCGATCCAAGCAGCTCACACCTCAGCAGGAGGCGTGACTTCGCATCCCACAACCATTCCATGCAAAGAGTTTGTGCGGACTGAGAAGCTCCCTTCAAGCAGCCGTGCCCTTTAACACCACCCACACTCGTGCAGTGTGCCTCTGCACAGCTGAGCGCGTCCCGCCGGTGTATCAGAGCAGTGCCCGGGAAGAATAATGCAAAAGACGTCAAAGTCACTCTTCGAAAGGTCTTCGGTACGAATGCAATTGCAGCCCATAGAGGAGCATTTAATCAGCATTCGGTCATTTGCAAAGTTCATAATGTGAAGAAGTTTTCAAAAGCATTTTGTCTTCACAATTCTCCTCTCAAAATTCCCAGTGATTCATATTTAGTACAAAAAACCACATTTTCCCTCAGTCAACAAAATAGTAAATCTCAAGGGGCAATATTTTAATGTTGTGAAAGTCAAACCCACGGAATATTCAATCTTCTGTAAAGATTTAAGGTATATCTAAGCAGGACTAGATTATTTTCAAACAGATTTGGTTTAAACTCCTGAGGCTGGCAGGGTTGTAGATTCTCCACTTCTTGCTGTAGCTTTAGTAAAATTCTTCTCACTCTGTTAACTGAAAGGTCTGCCCTGTTGCCTTCCATGAGTAGTGTGAAATGCCATTAGTTTTATCATCTTTGCAGGATAAATGAGATCACAAGGGGATTTTCAAAAGTACCTTCTTATATTTTCATAAAGGTTTTGCTTGCAAACTGTCTTTTTTCCTCTTTTCTTTTCCCTTTTCCTTTCCCTTTTCATTTTCCTTTTCCACTACATTTAGGCATTTGTTTTGCATATTCTAGAAACATTTTTGCACAGCATGTATCTTCCATATATTGCGGTGAAAATTCTGGTTTATATACTCAGACGCTCAGTAGTTAAAAAGATTTAAGATATACTGTTCAAGCCACAATAAAAATCAGAAGTTTCCCAGAAACAACACAACGCAATCAAACAAATAATAATTAAAAGGTGTAATTTTTTGCTTGCTACACTATCCTTCAGAAAGTCTTTGTGATTACATATTATCAGTGGTAACAGATGTGAATTGCTGGTTAAGTAACTACAAAAACACAAAGTTGCAGAAAGTTATTTCTTACAGCAACTGATTTTTGGAAATCATCCCTTTCATTATATGTGTGTATATATATATGTATACATGTATATAAAATTCCTCTTGAGCACACAATGAGATTTTATCAATTTTATATGCCTGCACTGGACCATTCCTCCTGATGGAGAATGTCTGCATGCCTTCTAGCACTATCATAAACTAGCCTAATATCCAGGCTTCTGCCAAATCAGGCCTACGGCTGCACCTGTTAATCAAAAACTAATGTCTAGCTGACTGAAGGTTAATCTATAAACAACCAAAACAGAAATAGCCATGGGAAGAGATAAGACCATTTTGGCTGATATGGGGTCTGGAAGAAGGTACACAGCAGCAAGACATAAGCAGGTGCCAGAGAAGAAGAAACTGGCAACAGGGACAAGAGATTCTGGACGATGTCATCAGCCAAAGCAAGAATACAGAATCAAAGAGCCCATGTGAACAGCCAGTAGTTCAGAATAAACCACATGTAAATGTATCATGTTCATGGACGTCTCCAAGGGCTGTTTAAACGTTTTCGTTCCCTGCATTTCTGCATGTTCTACAAATAAATCATCCTGCATTTAGGAAACGTGTCTGGCCTCCCCACTTCCCTGACTCTGAAACATTTCTATTGCCAGTGCTACCATATGATCAAGAAAAGCACCATCTGTCTCTTCCAAATGTGGTCTTATTCATTTACCACTTCCACCTTACAGTCTACATATGCTGCTTGTGACAAACTTGCTTCTTTCACCCCAACTTCTCTTCAAAGCATCGAAAATGAAGAAAAAAAGGCCACCATAATGAAATACTTACGGCAATTAATACTTACGGCCGAAATAATTACGGCAACTATGACGTAAGTTCTTTCACGTTAGCACACAGTGATTAAACTTTCCTTTTTTCCAACTTGCGCATCATCATAGCCTCAGATATGCAGGCAAAGACTTTTCCCTCACATTGCAAGTTTTTGCTAATTCATTTCAGAATTTTCAGAACAGGAACAAACACTTTCGCTGAACTCAGAAGAGCATTTCCAGCATTATCATGCAACATTTATTCCTAGCTGCAGTTTCTCCTGGTGCTCAGATGTTCAAAACTTTTACAGGCGCAACTGGCAGAAGCACCATTCTTTCTAAAATTGGGTAAATACCAGAATACACCCTTTTCGTGGTCAGAAAATTGCTGCTGTGTTTGGACGACCCAAAGAAGAAATAAACCTACAGCTCTTTTTCATCTCTGGAAGATGTATGCCAGAGCAATTTTGAAAATTTTCCCTGTTGATTTCTATTTTGTGGTAAAGGAAAGAAGCGGTTGTCCCAGGCAGTAAGTATCCCAGTGCATACATGGCAAAGAAACACTGGGGAATGGTTATTTTATTCTCTCTCAGTTCAGAGAAGTTCACAATGCAAGGATAAATTTTAAACAAAAATGACAACATTTTTGTTTATGGAAGGAAAGGAATATTTCCGTTATTGCATCTGAACAATACAGCTCTACGTATCCAAGACTGGATACCAAACCACCCACAGAGTGCACACCTCCAAAGAGTTAACAATTTCAGGAGCACAAGATACAAAAGCACAAACACAACAAGACCTGTGATGTAACACAAAAGCAGAGTGACAGATTTGTATAACAGATCTTTGATCTGCCAAAATTGAAAGAAGCCTGGATGCCCAGTACCACTGTTGAGCCAAGCTGGTGTTGAGGTGGAGATGTTGGTCCTGGCAGGGTGAGCAGGGTGAGCTTTCAAGGGGAATGGGCTCACACACCTCATGTCGCCTACCTGTGCTCTCGCACTCCGCTGCTGCCTCTAAGACCCCTCTGAAACCAGACCCGTGGTCACACAGAGGTCAGTCTTAGGCCACCTCCAGATCCCAAGTGATCTTGTGGCCACATTTCCACTGCTTGCTAGAAAAATAATCCGGGGCAATTCAGGCTTGTCCAGAAGGTGCTACTGCATCTCATCCAAAAGCAATACTGACTAAAGCTTCCTCTGCTGGCACACCCCACTGCTCATCTAAAACCTGTAGCTATGGGCAAATTTGCCTTCATATTCTTGTGGATGTTCGCCACCTTAGCCTTACATATAGTGCAAAAATATGCGAGGCATTAATTTACAGAACAGGCAACAGAAAAAGTGAAACAGCATCCCAAGAACAACCATTCACCCTTCACCATCTATTTATCAGCATCATTAAAAATGACCCTATTACCTATCTGCTGTGCACACATGGAAATGTAGCATAACATTTTAATGCAAAACAAAACTATAAATCAAACAGCTTATTTTCTGTAATCTTTCATCTTGATGGTGCAACGTCTACACAAAGAAAGCTTCCATAAAATACAGCATTCAAAATGTTGCACCAGTCTGTATCCTCTATACGCCATTCTTAGCATTTTTATACAGCCTTTTGCAATAGTCTTCTTTATAGAACTACTGCTACTGGCTCTCTGCCACTAGCAAGTTGTTGATCACCTGTGGTTATGGGTACACTTTCCTGTAAAGCAGAGATCTGCTAATATTCCCAGATCCACAAGTCCTCATCCCTGACAAACATCTGTAATTCCTTTCCATCTCAGGCTGGCTCGCTGCAATAGCTGCCAGGCCCTTGTAGGAAACCGCACAGGCACCTTGTGTCTGCCCAACGTCAGCCACACAATATCACAGCAAGACATTCCAGGCTATGACGTAAAGGACTTGGCCAGGCAGACCTGGCTACTGCTGTGGGTGCCTCCTCCACCAGGCAGGTTAAGTAGCTGAACTTGTGGAAGGGGTTTGTGGAATCTAAAGCTCTGCCCTGTACTTTACCCTCTCGTCTCAGAAACTTGAGACCCTCGGTGCAGACAGAGGCAGCCCTGACCATCAGCACTTGGGATGCTAAGCTATCTCATAATCAAATGTGCATTTGAGGTTGCACTAAAAATACAAAACAAACCTGCCCTTAGAGATTTTGTAGTCATGTTTTCCACAGATTGCGTGACATATAAAAACAATTGTCCACGTTTAAGTTGCCAATTTTTAGTTAGCTAAGTAACCTTTAGCTCCTGTATTACAATCAGTAAATTCCTGAAACGTACAGCTGATAATTTTTTTTTAATGCAGGTGATAGAAAAAGTCATTAGAGGCAGGGCTTTTTGAGATTTAATTTTTACAAACATCAGAGAACTTACTGAGATTGTAGAAGGCAATTACACTAATGAAAATCTTAAAATGATCGAGTCCACCTGTTTCAGGAAGGGAAGAGGAAGAACAGGAACATAGAAAGGAACTATATTTAAAACAGACTGAAAAAGCTAAGCAACTTTGTATACAAGTGTACATCCAAATCAAAGCTACAAGGTAAAAAGATCTCAGGAGAGTTACTGTTTCCTAAAAGACACAAAATGAGACACAAGCATAAATTTGCCCTACAAAGCAGAAAACCCAGAAGAACAGAAGGAGATGCACTTGGCTAAATCATAAGGTCTTCATTGACTTCAGAACACAAGAAGTCATGGGAAGTGCAAGTCAGGTCAGACCACTGCAGATGAAATACAGGCACACAGGGCAAAATCAGAATGCACAAAGCTGCTTTTGACATCCCCTGAGAGGGATGGCAAGAAAACATTTGAATAAGGGAAATGGGAAAAAGGAAAGGACAGAAGGAATCACAGGGAGATGACAATAAAAATTAAAAATACCGTTATTGAATGCAAAGTTAATCTATCTACAGTTATTACTGAGAAGGTTAACAGATTTGATGCCTTTTTGCTGCAGCCTTTGCTAGAAAAGATAACGTAATCAGATGGTTAAAATGATCTAGGATGGACTACAGGAAAACCAGACTAGATAAGCTGAGATGTTTTCATGTCAGCTGGGCCAGATGAATTGCACCTGAGAGAATTCAGAGAAATCTGAACTAACCTCAGACCCATTACAGGCTTTCTTTGAGGAGGCACAGGCAATGGCTGAAGTTTTAAAAGGCCAGAAGGGGAGCGCAGGAACAGGCCAGACCTGCAAACAGTCCTGTGCCACCACAGGAGAGGCAAGTCCCACACTGGGAACTGCAGACAGAAGCATCATGTGGGAGAAACACAAAATAATCCAGTTCTGCGCTCTGCAGGGATGCTCTGCTGCAGTATTACTCCTCGCTGTGAGCACTGCACTTGAGAAAACACACAGAAAACTTGGAGAGAGCCTGGAGCAAAGCACCCAAAATCATCACAATGCTGGTAAACCCAAGAATAAGAGCCCTTGGCTTGTTTAGTCTGGGGCAAAGAAGACAGGAAGGAACAGAGGCACATTTTTCAAATACTTTTCTCAGTCACCTTTTACCTAACAGACTTTTCTGTGGCCACCGAGGCTGGGGTTAGGTTGTAGGAATATGTGAGGCACTTGGATGCCAGGAGAAACTTTGCAGTAGAGGGGGTTAAGCACTTGATTCTCTATGGGAGTTTTGGAAGTTTTAGGGGTGTGCATGGGCAGTTTTTAAGAACTGGGCAAAAAACATCCGGTAGGAAGGGCTTAGGTAGAACTGATCCTGCCCAGAGTCAGGGGATGCCCTGGGAGGTGTCTTAGGGTCCTGTCAGACTCCTCCTGTAATTCACGACACGTGGGACTTGGAGGCAGGATTTTCCCTCTGGACACAAACATGCATGTAAATGCCTTGCCCAATAAACTCTCTAATGGATGTATCAGCACGCAAATGCAGCTCTCTTCTGTGCCTCCTTAATTCAGTTTACAGATGTTGACTATGTTGAACAGGGGAGAACAAGGAACTCAGGCCATTCCTTTATGTTACCAATGGGAAAGGACATCAGATTGCAGCTAGGATTTCTCCCAACAATGACCAACCTGCCCTAAATGGAAAAGGAACATGATATGCCAGACACGGCAACGTCTAATAGTTCCAGATGTGCTCCCAGTGAACTTGGCAGTAAGAATCCGGTAAAAATGTATCGATGCTGTAATCTAGCTAGGGGATTTGTTGTAATGAGGAATAACTTTTACAGAATGTTCTTGGTCCAACCTGACACGTTGATAAGCACACGGTACAGCAAGAACACTTGTCTTGCCTGTTTCAAGTCTGTCTGCTCACGATGACGACCCACTTGAGCTTGTAAAATCATTTAAAGGACTCAAACTCTTGTTTTGTATATTAAGAGGATAGGATAGGAGATATGATCGTGTAAGATGGTTCTGAAATGGAAGAAAACAATCATTGCTCAAGAAATTAGACCAGAAGTCAGGAAACTCTGTTTCTAACCCTGGCTTTCACGACCATTCCCTTTGTCATCCTGAACATTTCAGAGTCTCTGCCTTCACAGGTATACGAGAAGGACGAAAGCATCCACCAATCTTTGTACAGGACTTTGAGATGCAAGGTTAGAAAACAGAGTCAAAGTCCTGCCATCTAGAAATCTCGAATGCATTTATCCGAAGGTATTACTGATTATCTGAATCAGGCCAGCAACTTAAATACGGGCATGAAGCAGAAGATGAGATCTTCCTCCCCACGCTGTCATCATGCAAACAACTGATGTGGCACAAAGGAATCTGACTGCTCCTCACCTTTTCAAGGAAGACTTGTTGGTCCAAAACTGGGGCAGATTACTGTAAAACAGTCCTCCAAAGAACCTCTTCACAATTATTGGCATATAGAAAATGGTGGCAGAAGAAGCAGCTGACACAGAAATGATAAAAAACTTTATGCCCCCTTCAGCAGATTCTGGGTGCTGCATTAAATTAAGCATGCCTAAGCTTGTTTCTCTTATGCCAGAAGAGCCTTCCATCCCCAGAGCAGTCCACCAACCAGGACAGCAAAAGATGATGCAAAAGTCACTTAAATTCAACTGAGTCATTCCTCATCTTCTGTTGCCTTTGTCTCTACTTCTTAAGAGATATAGCCCCAAACTGCATCTGATGTATTTCCATTCGCCATTTTGGGAATTTTGTAATAAAGAAAGACTTTTTTTCTTCTTGTACGAAGAGCTTCGTTTAGGCTGAGAAAAACAAAACAAAACAACCCCAAACAAACCCAAAATAACAACAAAAAAAAGACAGACATTGATTTTCATACATCTATATGTACATAATGTAGAAGGACAAAAATACGGATGTGAAGGGTGGAAAATTCCTACGATGTAGCTAGAATTTCCTTCTTGCCAATAAATGTAACAACACGGAGCAGGATGAACAAAAGGATGCGTGTCTAACACAGGTGGGATATCTGAAGCCTTTCATTTGAAGTCAAAGGTAGCAATCTGCTAGAGAAACTCTTATGGTAGGGGGGAAAGAGTTTTGGTTTTCTCATTAGGAGGCAGAGACGATTCTTGGGAGAAACCTCAATCTCATGAATTCCTTAAAAAAAAAGAAAAACTAACAAAAATGGAACCCTTAAACTGAGACAAGAAGGAGGTGAACGTGATTTTTAGCTCATGGTAAGTTGCAGCATTCTCTAAGGATGATGACCATACACAGACCCACAGAGGTGATCAAAGTTATGGGACAAATTCTCAGCTGTATTAAAACAACACAGATGCTCGATAGTTATATAGAGCTAAACCAGTTCATTCCTATTAAGATATTGCCAGTTGTTCCAGACTGACGTATCTGTCCCCCCGAGAGGTTAACAGCATCAAGACATGCAGATATTGTGCTTACAGCTCCGAAGACAAATGGAAATTGTGCTTTTTAATTGAAAGCTCATCACCATTACTTAGGCAGCATCAATAGCATGTACTTTGGGACTTAACAGAAAACTGTCTAGAAGTCAAGATCAGAAACTACCTACTGCTGTTGTCATTGCAGTAGGTGAGCAAAGCCGCAGTCTCTTTTCAGTTTAATTATATCCGTAAACATAGAGCATAGAGTAGCATACAAAGCCATTTCTAATGACAGGCTCTGTGTCCCAGCTTTCTATATGATGAAGTGAAAACAACATAAATGTTTTTGGAAAAGTAAGTATCCTGAAGGAAAAACAAAGCTTTTCAGTATCTATGAATCTTAAAACTGGGGCCAGGCTGGATGTTTGAGAAAGCACATAAGAGACAAAGGAACCCAGCTACTTGGAGCACAGATGCCAAGCCTATTATAAGTAAGCGAGGCTTTCCAGGTGATACAAATTGTCAGGGCCATTGAGGAGGCATAAAACAAGATACCGAAGATTTAACAGAAAAAGCTGAAGCCAACAGGATGTTCAAATTATGAAGCACACAGCTCCTCTGAATTGCTCTAACCTGGCCCAAGTGACCTTGAAGGGTACAGGACTTAAAATTGCACAAGCAGGAGATGGAGAGGGATGGCTTCCCAGTTCATTCTGGACCAATTACAAAGCACTTTTTCTTACTCCCACCTCTTCCTTTTAGCTGCCTTTCTCATATTCTTGCCGAATAATAATGATGAAGAACATGCAGGCCCAAGCCAATAATTAGCACATACAAGCTAAATAAAAAAACCCCATACATCCTTTTTAGAGGTGAGCCTGACTGGATGGGTGCTGTTCCCCACATTGTTAATCAGATACAGAAAACAGTGCTGGCATTCACTGTATCAGCAGGTGTTAGTATTTCAGTGCTCAAAACAACACGGTGCATTGGGTACACCTAGTTTTCCATGTTTCAAACTACACAAGACCTTCCAGGCCACTGAATCTCTCTGGGGGAGAAAAGCGCTGCAACCCAACATCCACCAACAAACAAGAAGTTCCTTCCTGGTATAATTATCAGGTTTTAACCTCATTGCCTGCACAGCCTTTTTCAACAATTCAGACTGAAATATTTGGGTATTTTAATATACTTTTTTTGTTTGTTTGTTTGTTTTGGTTTTTTTTTGTTTTGTTAGAACAAAATATTTTCTGTTAGATGATACTAACAGCATTTTTAGCCTCCTTTTTTCTTTTTTTCAACATACACTTTAGAGATGAGAGGAATGACCAACTCGAAGTTTTTGGTGCCCAGCATGTAGTATTTTAACATAGACTGGATGTCCACCACTTGAAGCCAAAAAAATATCTTTGGAGGCATCAGATTTTCACACAGTTTGCAAACTTTACTAGCTCAAGACACAGAAGCTGTAAGCTCTTTTCGTTCTCTACAGATTACCAAAGCAGTACCTATGCCAGCCCATCATTGTTGCTGTGACTGCAAGAAAATGCACACCGCCATTTGGCAGGAAAACCCTGCTCAGCTTTCAATAAAAAGGGATTTAAATAATCTCTATGAAGAGTTGGCTTTTGGTACATGAATCATTTATGCCCACTTTTAGCAATTCACAGGTGGTGAATTTGGTGAGAGTAAACATCTATCCTTAAGGCTGCCAAAATAAAGGTGACATAACAGGTACTGAATTAACGAACATTTGCTATAGTTCTCAGCAAGGAGAGACAGAAATGTGGGAACATTAGGTGATGTAAAAGAAGTAATGACATCCACCTCTGATAATGTGGTGATGCTTCCATATGTCTCGAATACCAGACTTATACCAAATAAAGTTTTGAAGGGGATCTGAATGCAGAGAAGGAGAAAGCTAGAGAAACAAAGGAGTAGAGCTCATGGTCTGAGGGAGTAGAGATGGCAGGAGAACTTTCACAATGACATCACTGATACAAAAAATAGGCCACACTACTGTGAGAAGTCATTTTCAACTTGATGAAATATGGAGAAAGGCATTTTTAATATTTTAGGTAAAATCACGTTTCTTCATTATCAGAACATCATACTTTTAAAAGTTGCAATACTACAGTGACTTTCTCTTTAAGCCACAATACTTATTAATTTCCTGTAAAAAAAAAATCTGTGCTCCCATCTATTTCAAATACCCTTTAGCCTTGCTAATTATGAATCACAGAATATCCATCTCCATTACGCTCCCATTGTCATCACAAGATCCGCTCCTTGCTCAGCAAATACTTTACATCTCCGACTGCTGGAAAACAGGACGGCGTATGAGGGCAGGATTACTTTGGAAAGAGCACGTCTTTCCTTTCCTTGTACTGGCCACTGCCAGACACAGGCACCAGACCAGGCTGCACTGCGCTTTGGTCCACTGTGGTCTTATTTCCTTGGGGTTCTGAATCATTTCCATTAAAAAGAAAACAAAACCAAAATGCACCTTCCCTTCATTCCTGTACAGCTTCGGCATTTCTCTCAATGCTTCTTGCAGGATTGTCTTTGAGCACATTTTACAATAATAATCTTAAACTACAGATAATTCTACAAATATGTAAAAGTGCTGAGTTCAGATGTTCATAAAACCTGACTCACTAAATTCCTGAGTAAGAACAACAGATGTTTTCCATTTGCTTCTGTGCTACTGTATTTATTTAGCTATCCTTCCTTGTAAGAGCACAACTCAAACCAAAAAGGGAATGCATGGTAAAACTAGGCAGCAAATCACGAGAAAGGCAGTTTTATCTGAAAAAGTCTCCTTTAGTTGAGTAGCTTTAATATCACCAATTATTTATGAAAGAAAACCTCAAACACATCGAACTACTGAAAGTAGTAACTGACCTTTTTGAAGTTCTTTAAGAACAAACGTTAAAATAATGGAGTAAACCCCACTCTTTCCTTCCATAAAGAAAAAAACAAGACTACAAGTTGGGTTTGACACTTTATGTGTGTGTTTTTAGCTTACAGCAAGGTCAACCTCAAGTGAAATGAAATGATGAATCCTGGGTGGGAATCATGTAAAGGAATCTGGCCCAGCTATCTGTGGTTAAAGCAATTTAATTATTTAAGGGTGTTGTGTAGTCAGTCAGTCTCTACAGCATGGGCTAGCAATCAATTATTTCCCTTCATGGCATTTTATCTTGCATTTTTGCATTTTGGTATAAAAGAAAACATAGTTATTGCACTAACATTTTTCGAGTGATATATTAAGCATTTTTGACATGCTTAGAAAAGCATGAACATAAATAAGTTTGCTATTGCCATAAATATAAAGCAAGAGAATTTTGATCGCATGATGGAATTTTGATTATACAAAGAAGTTCGTTTCAATGATATATTTTGATTAATCCAAAATACGCCCCACTTAAAGCTCTGGGCTCATATGCAAAATATTCCTGAAGGCTTCTTACATACAGACTCTAGAAATAAAGGGTTCCTTGCCTCTCTTGATCAGCCTCTCCTACCGCACCCTCTCATCCATGTAGCTCTGCCATTGCCAAGGTCTGGCGGAGGCATGGGAAAGGGGACGCTTCGTGTGGAGCGGCTGGGAGGTCATCTAGCGCGTAATTGCTCCTGAGCGCTGTGCTCTGCTCCCAGGCTCCTTCTCTCCAGCCAGCGGGGTGGTCGGATCGAGCCCCCTGTCCCGCTCCAGCCAGTGAGAGAGGCAGCCAATATTCCTATCAGCATGAGCCAACAGTTAAAAAAACATAATTTAAACTTTAGCAAACTGCAGTCAGTAGAAACGAAAGCTGTACAGCAATGATACAATCACGGGGAATACGTCTCAGCAAAGACACGTTTTGCAGGAACTGCAACGAGTGAATTATCTGAAGATGCATAAGAGCACGGTGTGCGTCACCAGCCACCGGCTACCCCAGCGACCAGGGGATACTGCATCTCAAGTACTGTCTTGTCACAAGGCAAACCTGTTGTTTCTTTCTTTCAACTTTTTCCCAGGTGAAGCAACACCTGGCAAAACCACTAACATCAAAACACAACCAGCACTGGAACTGAAGACGCATGTCTGTTTCGGACATGCTAAATCTTGAGAAGTGCGTGGTTGCCAAGCGTGTGCTGAATTTTTTGATGATGCTTCCATTTTGCAGCAGTTATCTCAAGCATCATGGAATTCATGGTACTTGACACTGAATAAGAGAAACATCGCAAAAGGTAAACTCTCATTCTACCATAGGAAACATTTAAGAGTAACTTCACCTGGATTTATGGATTTATAAAGAGTTGAACTGCACAGAAATTACCCAAAGCTTTGCCTTAGAATATCATGCATGTTTTACATTTAGCTTAGAATATCTACAAAAGAGAAGTCACTGATTTATCCCGAGCAGCAACATCAAATAGAACGAAAGGAGATATTAGCATTTTAGAAACTCCTAAAATATTCCACAAGGATGAAAATTTGAGCTGAAACCTGACTTTATACATTAGTACACAAAGCATCATCCTGAAATCTGCCGCTTAGAAAGAGGCATTCACGTTATCGAAGTTAATGGCAGATTAACATTATAGCACCAGCTGTCAGAAACTGAAGGTGTTTGAGTCAAATTTTATATCACTTCCATCTTCTTTTCATGGCATGGGAACATCTGAGGGCTAAACACTGACCTTCTATTTTCATCTTTATGCAAGATACTATCGCTGGCAAAGCTGGAGCAAAAAGAAAACTCCTCTTATAACCTCAATTTAACTTCAGACGGATGTGCATGGTACAAAGCCAATGAAGTGATAAATAGTTTCTGGCAGCTCACCCTTCCTACCTTGAGTAGTGTTACAGTTCATCACTGGGGCTGGCCATTCAGCACAGGAAACAGGGGAAGCAGTGTCGTGTTGTCTCAGGCTATATTCACAGATACTTCATAGAAATCCTTGGCAAATAGTCAGCAAGTACTAAAAAGCATAAAAAGTGGCTTTATTTTGTGAACAGATATATCTCAAAAGGATCCGCTAGGAAGCCCAGGAGAGGGGAAGCCTAGGCTGGGGTTAAAATAGCTGGTTTATTCACTCCTTCACAGAGCATAATAGCTTTACTGATTCATTCCACAAGTCATTTGCTAATTTTGCACCTTGGAAATAAGTATGGACTCACATACAAATTAACATTTGCAGCAGAGGCATGTGAAATGGCTATTTCTCAAAGCAAATCCCAATGACAACGTTTTAATGGTCTTATTACTATTTGCAACAGCTTCTTTGACAATATTGTAAGTTAAGAGCCCAATTCTGCAAACATCACTGCCAATAACTTGCAGCAGCAAGCTACTTCAGATGACAATTTGCAAGAATATGACTGAACTATAATTGCAGAAGAGAACCTTCAGTAATGTGCAAAGTCCTCACTCTCCCCAAAACAACAACAAAAAAAGAGAGATTAATTAAAATATCGTCTCTTCCCTCCAATGCTAGCCCTAAACAAAATAACAACGTTCAGAAAATTGCCTAGCAAGTGACTTGCCAAGTGGAAGTACGGCTGATGATCTCAGGCTTTTCCCAGACCTCAGGCTATTCTTCCTTTTACCAGAGATTTTTAGGTGGCAACACTAATTCGAGAATTAAAAAAAAAAAAAAAGAAATGGATATCATAGGCTAAATGATGCCTGCTTTAATGCCACTCAAACCAGTTAAATTGCTCCAGGAATTAGTTGGTGTCCATGTGTTTAACATTTGTTATTCGAGCAAAGAATAAAAATGGTGCCAAGTTTCTTGACACTTTATTTCTAATTAAACCAACCATAGTGTGAGCCTTTACATCTGCAGGATTCCTCATGGAAAGCACACATCATGTACAGCATAATGAATATCAAATGCAGTATAAACGCACAATAACCTTTGTGCAGAACTTAGGAACTGGTCGTTCATTTGTAAAATATCTGACTCTTCTACCCCTCCCAATACCAAGAGTTGTGTCTTGCACTGAAAATTACGATTAAGTGAAAGAAAAGTAAATAAATTTACAAAAAAAAAAANAAAAAAAAAAAAAAAAAAAGGAAAAAAAAAGAAAAAAAGTCCTAATGGAGACAGAAAAATGCAGCTCAATTTTAAGAGGATAAACACTGTTCAGCAACATGTGGCACAAGACAGATCAAAGCCACTGCTGCATGGCTCTGCTGTTTGTAGAAGATCCACCATGGCATGGGACCTACTGCTCGGAGCCCCCGCTTAAGCACAAGTGAGGAACACTGCGACAAGAGAAGTGCAGGGAAGGCAGGATTCAGCCTGCTTCACAGAACCACAGAATGGTTTGGGCTGGAAGGAACCTTCAAAGATCACCTAGTCCAACCCCCTGCCATGAGCAGGGACATCTTCAACCAGACCAGGTTACTCAAAGCCCTGTCCAACCTGGCCTTGAATGCTTCCAGTGATGAGGCATCCACAACTTCATCACTCATTGTAGACTGAACCTTGCTCATTTTAGAGCTCGGTGAGGGCAGTTTTGGAGGAAATTCTACCTTTGATAGGATGGACAGAAAAGTTTTGTAGGAAGTTTGGGGTTTTTTTGCCTTTCTATGCAGGGAAACTGCAAAATTGCCTGGGGACAGTAATGTTAGATGTTCTTGGAGAACAGATTAATGGCCAGCACACAGGTGAGACTGTCACAGGCATGTGATAAATGACCGTCGCACGACTGCAACTCATCATAACACCCTCAGGTCTCTAGAATATCCAATGTACAGGACTATAATGGATATAATATTTTATAGAGAACTACAGATATACATACCCTGCCCTTATGCTGGATAAAATACGATAAATAAAGTAGGAGATCATTGTACTCCTTTCTTTCGTTAACAGACTAAACGAGAGCTGTACACAGAATCAGTTAATTGCCCTAGGACTGCTCTTGCCATCACAATAGAGAGCAGTTTTAAAGTCAAAGGGGTAGACAACAATGAAATTGTATGCCTGGTAAATAAAGGATTTCATACACAATTTATTCTTCTTTAGAGACTGGAAATGTCATTATCAGCACGATCTGAAGTATGTGTGTCTCTGTGTGTGCAGATGCACACATACAGACACATTTTAATGTTTAGAATAATGTAACTGATCACTTTCCAGACAGGAACATGTGGCTCCCTTTCTTGCTGTGTGTCACGCAGCCAAGCAATGAATCTAGACAGGCTTCCTACTAGGAAGTTTGGGCTTATTTTTTTAGAAATGCCTATGTTTAGAGAGTATTTTTGCAATAGAAAATGCCTGGAACTAACTGGAGAATCATGACACTTTTTGAAGACAACAAATTACTACTCCTATTAAAAGTCAGGTAGTGGAGCAATTAAGCAGGAAGGCACATGAATTTATATTTGACTGTACATTGCGTGCATACTATGCTGTTACAGAAAAACGTCTTCCTTCTGTTAATCTTCTAACATGATGTAATTCACATATTTGAGAATGATGACCCACAAACAACAGAAAAAAATTGCACCAAACCTGACTTGGCTATGAGATTATCCATACTTATTTGGCTGATACTTTTCTTACCCCCAGCTTTCAACAGAAGTTAATATAAAAAAGCACAGTGTCATCCCGATCATTTTTATTGGTCTAAAAGATACCATTTGTCCTTGCTGATGCACATTTTTGAAGAAAACAGGGCACCTTTTCTTTGGCTTGGGGACTGGAAATTCTACTAAACAGGAAGATGTGGAAACTTTCACAAACATGAGCCATCCCAGCTCCCATAGCGATGGATGGAGAAGCATACTGAAACACTGCACACGGCAGGTGAAACCCCAGCTCCATATCAGTCAATAAGAGTTCTACCATTGGCTTCAGGGCTGGGACATCGCACACCTCCCCCTGATGCTTTTCCTTTGAAAACAAGGCGTTCTGAGGCTCTCCAGTCTTTATTAGTGAGGTTAGTGATTAGAATCTTTCACCGTTCAATGTACATTCCCCTTTTCTCCTAATATTTTAGCAATTTGTTTCAGTAACGCCTCTGTATCTGACATTTATTAGAGCACAAATCTATGTTAGATACTTGCTAGCTCATCAGGGCCAAGCAGCAGACCGCTCGAGTCAAGTTTGACGAACGGCCAGAGTTTGGAGTCTTTCCATAAATAACGACTCTGCCTTGTCAGTTGTTTTGGCCTCTGCTGCACAGCCCCGCGTTTCCCGAGCAGATGGAGCCGCTCTCGGCCGCCATCCCCCGTCTTCTGAACTTCCTGTGCCGTGCATGGTTCTCATCAGCGCCCAGCCCGCCGAGAACACCTACCCCAGAAAGCCGAGATACGTCTCTTTTTAAACCAGCGAGAAAGTGGATGAGTGTTTTCTGTGGTTATAGCATTAAAAAAAAAAAAAACCAAAAAAACAAAACATACCTGCATTTGAATGAAAGTTTTAACCGCACTGAAAGCTATACATCGGTGCAGTTAAAAAAACCTCAAAAACATTCCAACCTTCGAATGGGTTTAAAATTCTATTACAGATTATTCCGAAACTTTATCTCTTTTCTTCTAAAGATGCTTCTACGATCTTCAATTCTTGCTCACATGAATGTTATTGGAGCCGCTCATAGTATTAACTTCTGCATTCACAAAAATATTTATTAGTTTCTTCTGTCTTACAGTTTTGAGGGGTGATTTGCACAGTGGTGTCTGAAGTGACCTTGAAAGTTAAAAAATGCACCAATTCTCTGCAAAACCACCTCCCCTGCTGTCATAGTACATTATGGGCATTGTGTAATTTCCATCCACACCTGCTGGCAATTCTAACAGCTACGTTTCATACATCGCTTTGCAAAGTTCCTTTGTATTTCAGTGCCCTTACAAGTTAAATATGTGGAGAATCAGTTTTAAAATACTGTAGATTTGTGGAATTATCCATTAAACGGACGTTGTAAAGACATTTATATTTACAACAGCTATGCTTCCTTACAGCAGTTCAAAGACGTATGTGTAGCCAAGCCTAGCTATGACCCTAGACAAAATTAGTTTGAGGAGAAAAATGCCAGAGATTTACACTTCCTAAATCTTTCAGTGTTGGGGTTCCCATCTCTCATTGCTTTGATGTGTGGAAAGGAGTCACTCCCTTTTCTTACTCCAATATGTAACAAACCCACGTTGCGTGGCACAGGATCATCGCAGGGGACGGATGGTTCCAGCAGACCTGGCCAGAAGATGTTGTGCAGTCATGGCACGTAATCCAGGCACGCGCACACGTGGCACCCATATTTCAGTAAAAGAAATCTCAGCTACGCGTCAGTCTATACAGCAACATGTGTCGTGCAGCCCACGCACGGAGAATCCAGCGTGCTGGGGATGTGCCAGGCCTATTCTGCATGCACAGAGTAGACGTCCTGCACAGTGATTGCTGCACAACTACTGCTTCGGTGGGAAAGAGAAGAGGATGGCACCAGGCAGTGCTGAAACTCCTTTCTAGTGCCCCAGCTTGTTCTCTTGGTCTGCTTCGCATCATATCTCTGGAGTCTTCAATTTGCTAAGTCATTAAGAAGGGAGGTCCCAATTACACAGACCTTGGCAGTCAGGCAGACCCCAAGCGTCCATTCTTAAAGGGAGGCTGAGCCACACCATCCTTGCTTGAGCCAGAGCCATGAAGATGGAAGTGGATGGAGCATGCTTGGCAGACTTTGTAACTATCCTGCAGACTAATCAATTTGGTTCATCCCACTTTGCAACTGCTCTGAACAACGTATTTTGGAGTGCTGCATTTCCCAGTGCCGTGACTGATGCTAGCAGGAATGGGAAGCAGGAATTGCTCAGAAGTGACGAGAGGACTCCAGGAGCCCTTCTTCTCTGTGCAAAGGGCATGGAGCTGACTCTGAATTTCCAGGGAATGAGAAGGGGATGTGGGAAACTCTCCATCACCTGTTTGAAACTGGTTTCGATTCTGCTGGTGAATAAATCTACAACTCCTATTCAAAAACTCATCATAGATTTAATTATAGGTATCTGGGCAGCAATCTTTTAACGTCAACAGTTCTCAGGGATGTATTAGAGCTGGCTCCATGTCAAAGAACACACATAGAAGACTTCTCTGCTATGTAGGAAAGATCTAGTTATAACTAGAGAAAAATCCCCCAGGAATATCCATGTGTGTCTGTTGATTTGAACAGAAAGCTTCGATAAGCAAAAAATGGGAGAGAAGAGTATGATCTGCTTTGCTGGGAAAAAAAAAAAAGTAAATCTACTTTTATATCTCCATTTTAAGTAATATTTTAAAGCATTACCTAAAAGCTCAAAATGGGCAGAGTATTTCTATGTATCATAAAGGTACACCCAGATGAGAATGCCTACATTTATTTTTTTTCCAATGTCTTCTGACAAAGATATTTGCTGTCATCCAGAAGTTGTTACTGGTTTCCTACATTATTAATGATCGATCAGGATTATGCTATTTATTTTTACACCAGTCAACACCACTGTTTGGGTTTTGCCTCACAAGTGTATTTACAGAGAACAACCACCTTCTCTCTTTGCCTTTCGTTTGCTGCGCTATGTAACTCAAACTATAATCTCTAGTGCTACCACCTAAGATCCTCCTGCTTTGCTCTCTATTCTTATTAAGCATTCTTCTCCATCTTGTAAAATACATATGCCTCTTTAGCATCCAACAAATCCCTCCTTGGCATCCAACAAGCTCTCTTGTTAACTTGTT
This sequence comes from Pampusana beccarii, assembly GCA_013399365.1. Lineage (NCBI taxonomy): Eukaryota > Metazoa > Chordata > Aves > Columbiformes > Columbidae > Pampusana > Pampusana beccarii. The sequence goes on along the minus strand of VWYH01003089.1, from coordinate 1,222,859 downwards.
TCAGCTACAGTCAACATTTCATGCATGTGGACAAACAGAACCAGAGGAAATCTCCTAGCCCCAGTTCACCAGCATCAATGCCACAGCTGCCTGGCTGTAGTTTGCCAACACGCACCAGTACCAGGCTATAGTTCAGAATCACCTGTCTGTGATCCCTCAGCAATATACCACAGTATATATATATATACATACATATATATATCACAGTGACTCTTTCCAGACAAGAAAATCTCATTATTAGTCTTAACATACATTTTGACCCATGAAATTCTGCCCCATTTCTATGAGGCTTTGATGTCCAGTTTCTTTCTGCACGAAAGCCCACCTTCCCCTGTACTGACAGCTCTGAGTCACCAGCAACCTACATGAGCACACCCCTAATATGCTAAATCCACTTATGGGACCCTGCAACCATCCTGAGCAGCATCCTTTAAGAGTTTTGCTAGTAACCTCCCTGGCTCCCCATCACCTCTCTTGCAGCACGACCCACTGTCACCTCCACATCCATCAGTGCTTCATTCAAAAAACAAAGCCTTAAAAATAACATGTGAAATGCGCACGAGTACACAGCTATTCAGAACACAGAGACCTTGTAAATGACTTTCTAAACCATACCTGTCTTCTGAGACCTTTCTCAGGCCACTTTCTCAGGCACCAGGAACTGATGCTCCGTTTCTTTGACTGCTCTGTTGTGAAACAGAAACTGCACATAAATAAGTCAGTTCTAAACAGATATCGCTTTGAAGAGACACTTCTCAAAACTGATCTAGCTGGCAGATACTGAAAGAATTACTACTTCAGCCATACTAAATACTAAATGCACCCTAAAAAACTAAACAGAAATATACACTTCTGGAAAGTGGTATAAACTACCAGATTGTTATCAGGGAGGAAGAAAGTTATCTAGAAGTGTCATTTATACTGACTTGAGAACGGTTATCGGCAATAAACAACGCCAGATCTGTTGCAGAACAAGCATATCCTGTTGAGGAAAGCTATATAAGGAAGATTCTGTGCTCCAGCCACAGAGGCTATATTATCAACTCTTTACAGCGCACTTGAAATAGAGCCCTGTGCAGTTCTGGTTTGAAAGCTTCCGAAAACCTATTGAAATGAAGGGCAGAGAGAGCTGAAGAGGCATCTTAATTAAACAGATTTGAAAAAATATCCTTCTGCCTTCAAATCATTCATGGACAAAGCAACCAGGCATTCCTACTTCAGCAAGAGTAAAATACTCAGGAGTTTTATTTCAGCTATGACCCTAAGAATTTGGTCCTTTCACCTTGGTGCTGTAGAAATATTTTGAGTATGCTTTCATTTCTTGTAAAAACAAAACAGGAAGAAAAGCAAGAAAAAAGTCTCTTCAAATGCCTGCCAACGTGCCTCGGGCTTCATAGAGCAGCTTTCCTACTGCAAGGGTTTGCAAGGAACAGCACCGGGACTTGCAGTAATCAGCTTATGGTGTCATCTGCTTGGTGCAATAAGACAGAGTACTAGTAAGCTTACTCTGTGGAAAGAGTAGAAGAATGCACTCAGATGTAACAGGAAGGCAGAGTTCACACCAGTTTCTCAGTGACACACCAGTGAATGGTTAAGCCAAGCCTTTTGAACCCTGCTTTGGCCCTCACCTTCTCAAGCACATTCAAAGTAGTGCCCAGTTACCTACCAGATGCTGTCTGACCTCATCACACGGCTGTCAGGAGAAAACCCAAGTGGGTTTTGAGGAGATACATTCATAAACATGAGTCTACCAAAAAATGAACCCGGATGTAACAATCTCTGAAAAATATCAGTGCACTTGAACTTTTGATGTGAAAAAAAAAAAAGTTGCGACATCTTAAATCCTGAATGAGAACTCCAGCCAGGAGGTTTGTAAATACTGTTTAGGTGACCTGTGACATGAAGCAGATCAGAGGATTACTGGGAGAGGAGTATCCTTTGAAGTGTCCAACTGTGAAATATGGCACTTTTATTTCTATTTCTACCACATCATCACTACTAATAGAATGTATTTCATCTATATCTCTGATATAATTCAACTTCATTTTTTTATTTTGTTCTGGTATTTGAGTTTTGTTTGGGTTTTTTTTCCAGCTGAAAGGGTACTATCTTTAAAAATGTGACACCTGACCATCTCAAATACCAGCCTGTGCTCCCTGCAACGTGACTGTTTGTGATACGATCCTGCTAAGTCTGCTTGGGCAAGAGCACAAGAAAGGAACCTAGTGTTAGACCCTGCCTTTGCAGAATCACCTCTTCCAGCCAGGGGTGGACTTTCCAGGGCACGTACCTTCACAAAGGTACATGAAAGTCCATATGTGCCCCACGCAACTGTGCGTGTCTCCTGGTACACATCAGAAAATGAACACAAAAGCTACACCTGAAATAACATCTCCATTGACGGCATTTAAACTGCCTGCCACTTTAATGTCAGCATCCCTTTATCACAGGCAAATAAGAACTTTGAACAAAACTCTTCAAACAAAAACTCATGGTTTAGACTTTTTGTGTTTTTTTTCCCATGTTTCTTCCAGACTTTTCCAGATAACCCTGTCTCCTTATGTGATCTTTCAGCTATTCACTTCCCGTTGCTTCATTTCTGTATCTTTTCTACCAATTTATGACAAGAGTGGAACATAATAAAGAGAATGATGATGCAATTTGTAAATGTCAAAATAACAGCCTCAAAAAGATGCTAATATTAAATTCACTTATCTGACAACTACTGTACAGGCTTAAAATATACAGCTAATCTTCTACTTGCAAAAACAAACAAACAAACAAACCAACCCAACAAAAACCAACCAACCAACCAACCAAAAACCAACCAAAAAAACAGCTGTCATTTTCACTGGAGAAAGGACGAAGGGAAAGTTATCTACTCTTTCCAATGCTTGCTGTCTTGCATTTGTTCACAGCAAAGTTCTGCAACCTGTTTTCTAACTGCGTAAGATTCTTCTGGACGTTACCAAGATCTTTGATTTTTCTGGAAGTTATCACAATCCTTTTGCATTTCCAAGCAGAATAAAGTGAAGAGCATATTGAATAGCTCCCTCCTCCTCCCCTGGCGACGTGAGAGCACCTGACGATCTAGGTCCCTGAGGACCGCCCTCCTTCCATCAGGACACAGGGCTCAGCAGCCACCTCCTCCTCCTGCCTTCACACTTCTCTCTCCAGTACTTTGCTGTTTGTGCCAGTAGGAAAGTCGGGTTCATAATTATACCCGCTTTCCTAAGTTAGGTATGCTAATGGCCACATGCTTCTCTGCTGAAGTAAATGCTGTCAGGGAGTTACGTAGGACTGTAACTCAGCTGCTTCCTGAAATTCGTCCAGAAACCTTGGATGAATGCCTTCCATCCCTAGTGACTTAGGGCAACGATGCTTCCCTCCCTGGTTTATCTTTTTTGCTTTTAAATTAATACCTCTCTGCTGGAAGCTGACCTCCATCACCTGCACTGACAGAGTCAGCCTGTGCTGATTTCAGAGATAAGATGATGAATAAAAAGCAGGTATTAAAAACTGCCCCCACCAACAGTTTCATTTAAGATGTATTTTTTTGCTTATTAAGATTCCAAATTGAGATCATGTTATTTTTTTGAAAAAGGGCTATACTTACATAATAACCCCCATTACTGTGCATTTGGTGCTGAACTTTCAAAGAACATCAAAGTACTGAACTGGCAGAAATCACTGGCTAAATCCTAGGGATCCAAGTTTTTTGAAGTATTCATCTTTTGGCAGCTGCAGCTTCTTCTGCAGGTGCAGGGAGAACATTTTATTGAAGGCAGTTTATTCATCTTGCTCAATTCAAAGGCTAGTTCACTCAAAGCTGAGAAAATCTTTGGTTGTTAGATACAGAGAACCAATTTCCAATTTAAGGATAAAAACTAGATAGCAACGGATGAGGTTTAGTCAAGTGAAGCTTTTAGGACAGGATCATCTGCTGGTTCTATTATTAACTGGAAAAACTTGCATTTAAATTTATCAAGATGTCTTTGAATTCAGGTTTTTAAAAGTCTTCAGTACATCTAAGGAAGCTTTGTATGACTGATTGAAAATAAAAACTGTCTGCAATTTTAAAATTTAACTGCACATTTCACCTGGACAAATTAGTACAGCTCATGGGCGAAAAATAACCTATTAAAAATTGCAAACAGAGGCTAAGCTATGTAGTTGCTTAAATAAATGTGGCTACATATGCCATAACTTTCTGAGGAACAAAATAAGCTTTACTGTTGTGCTGATGCAACAGTCCCTTGTGGAGCGGCATAACCAACAGGTACTTAAAAAGAACAAAGTATGCAAAACTATGACAAGGACTTAAGCTTGCACATCAACAGTACTGTGGTATTGCTTTATAGCAACCCCCTACCCTAGAATCTGTATTCCCTAGGGGGTCATAAACATGCCATACCGAGGCACTACAAAACTCCAAGACAACTGGAAGATCTGTCTTAAGGAACCATTGCTAACTGGCTCTCCTCTTGCTCTATTTATTGGAGGCATGTGTTAAAAACGCAGTGTTTTATGTTGAAAGACAAAATGCAATTTGTGTCTAGACAATCTGCATTCCACAAAGTGTAAAACGGGGCCTTCAACAGCACAAGATATCTCCCTGAGACAACTCTCGGGGGACCAGGGGAGCTCCCCCAGCACGACTTCCCGGCAGGAAGAGAGGAGAATGACGTAAGGGAGGTAGATTAGATTAAAACAAATAAAAGAGAGGATATAAAGATATAACTAGAGCCCTTAGAGACAAATGCCGGCGAGTGCTGTGGGATGGGGAGGGAAAAGGGAAGTGGGATTTAGCACCCATCCAACAACACAACTGATTGCTCATTAGGATGCATTTCTGCTGGTACAAGGAGACAAAAGCTGCAGGACCATGATGGCACCAGCTACATGCTGAAGGGTGATGGAGGAGGACTGACACAACTTCTATCTCCAGGAGGGTTGCCTGCTATTTTATTTCACGGACAGTTCAACAACCAGGGGAAAGACTCAACAGAAAAAGCTGGAGGATGCCCTGGTGAACGCTACGGAATCTGTGAATTTGGCTGATAAAGCGCTAATCACATGGAATTAAAGTTCATTAAACAACTGATTGCCCTGGCTGCCCAGCGCAGGAGTCCTTCCCCCTCCCAGCACCGCAAACTGGCTCCATCGGCCATACTGGTTTGAGCTGATAGACAAGCTGCACGGTGAACCAGATCAGGGAATTAATCCAAGCTAAAAACAACAGCAACCTGTAAAACAAATGCCGTAAACCACTATAAGTCTCCAGTGATCTGTAGTGACCAGGAACTGTTAGAGTTTTTGATTATTTGTCCTTAGGCTAATAGCCAGAAAGAACTTGTGCTGAATTGTCCTACATATGGAAATACCTTTTTTGCAGATATTCAAGGAAACTGAGCAATCATTTTACATTTTTATGCTAATATTTATAATAATCAATAAATCATCATGGTTATTTCATGATGACCTTCTGCTTTGTTTTTCTACACTGACCTTTATATATGATAGCACTTGCTTATGGTGTAGGATTTTCTGAACGAATTACTTGGGCACATAAGTAAGAACATGCATTATAAAGCCGCATGCACAATTTCAGTTACCAGTCAAAATAATCTGCCTCCTTCTCTAAACCATGTAAACTCTTGTATTCAAGACCATCTTTAGAAGAAAATCTTCTGTTTCTTATAAAGTGTGGAAGATGCCAAAGTCATACAAGAAAATGAGCCAACTACTTCTGTTTCTCCTTGGTAGAGAAAAAACAGAAGCGAGACACCGCTAGTAAAGAATGCAAATTGATTGTGTGAAGGAAATTATGAAACGAGCTAGTGGATAAGGCTGTGTTTGGAGGAACATTTTCTTCTCTCCATCTATTCCCATGAAAAAATCCAGATAACAGTGACTTTCAGGCCGGTAACACTCCCTTCTCACTTCTGTGCTAATAAGTACCTTCCTCTTTGATAACGGGGTTGAGGAACAAAGCCGTATTCACGGTGTTCACCTCTCCACTGATCGCCAGCACCGGCCCCGCACTCCACCTGACCCGGACACAGGGGGGAAAGTGTGCACCCCGAGGCTCAGCTTCTTCTCCTAGATAAGTCTGACCTTCAGATGTCCTCAGCGATGCACGGTGCCCCCCCGAGAGCCGCGCGGCTTTATGATAAGCAGCCAGAAACCCGAGCTGAGATCCCCTCTGGGAGCATCTGCAAAATATCAGAGAAGCAATTTCTACCAAAGCTGGGACCACAAAGGAGCACTTTGTCCACGGCTTTCTTCTTCAAAGAATCCGCTGCACGGTCTGGACCATAAAGCCAGTTTAAAACACCAGGCAGACCTGTTTCTCAGGGGTGAGGAGCACAAGCCTAACCAGTCCTCATCTCTGGGCCAATAGTAACAAACACCTTCTCAGAATGTCACCATCAAAAATGAATCTCGGGCACCCAACACGAACAGCTAACCACTCATACCGAGGCACCTCTGCTACTCAACTGTGTAGAGCCTAAGTGAAAGGCTTTGCCTAAACAGTCCTCTAGCAGCTGTTTCCCCCATCACAGTCAAAATTTCTCACTGCTACGCCCTCTATACAGTATTTGATATACATTGGGAAAAATGTACCCAACAGAGGTAGGAGTACTGACCGCAGGCATAAGCCAGCAGGATTCTTTCCACCCTTCAACAGTAGCTCTGTTTTTACTAACCCAGACACAAACACAGGGGCTGATTAATCATAGAATGTCTGAAGTACAAATACTTTCTATCCTGTTTGTCAAGGGAATAATTTAGAAAGGAACAAAACTGGAAAGCAGACAACAATTTAGCACATTATCCATTTCTTTCAGTTCCCTTTTGATAATTCAAAAATAAGCTTATGTTTCAAAAGTTAAACTAAACAAAATTAAATTTTAAGATGCTTGAATACAACTATCACATTTGAGTAGCTCATGCTTTTTCTTGTTGCAAAGCTAAAATTTAGCATCATACAGACAAAAATGTTCACTATCGTTAAGGATTCCCACAAGGATAACATATCTGCCAAATAAAAGAAGGTAAAAGGGTTTGCACTTTCAGACCCATCAGTGAAGGACTTTCCATTTTACTATTTGTGTCATTCTTCAGTTCAGACTGAAATGCTCTAACAATGTTTTTCACCTCTAGGAATATTCCTCTTCTGATATTCAAAAAGGAGCTGAACAGAACAATCAAAAATTAGCCTCATTTAATGCAGAAAATTCTGCTTTTCTAAGCCTTTCCTGAGAGAAGGTTGAAGAAGCTTGCCTTAAAAATCAAGCTTCAAAATCACGTACTTAATTTTTTCTGTTGCACATTTTTTATCCCAAATTCATTGGTTGTCCAGAGTATTTTCAATATTAGGGTATTATATTAGGGTATTTCATTTTCCTTTCTTTTACTTACAAAAATATTTTTAAAATTCCACTGGATTACTATGTATTACTATTATTATAATGTAATAATGTGAAAGGGTTAAATATAGTATTTTGGTTTGTTTTTTTCCTTCAGTTTTTTCCTCTGAACACTAACGGAGTAATGTTGCATAATATCACATATTTCCTTCTTTCTCCTTATTATGAAACTTTCATACACTACAATACCTGAATTCCTAATTTTTAGACTACCCCAATCTTCTATTCCAAGCATATTTTCAGGATTCCTGATACAGGGCTTCTTAATTGTTACTTTCAATCACCTTCACCATGTCTTTCAAAACATCTCCAGTATAAATATAATTGTTCTACCATGATTAAAAGACCTTCAAAACAAAAATCAACCCCTTTTTCTTTTACTTCACAGATGAGCCAGTGTTTGCCCAACGATAAACTCTCACACTCCAAATCTTACATGGCATTTTATCACCCACCCCGACCTCTCATCACTAACATCGGTGTGCGGGCAAGGCGGTCATGCCAAAACATTTTCACTGCAGTACAGTTAGCAGAAAGGTAACTTTAATGCAACAAACAGCCCGACTTTTCCCATGGGATGTTTATATACCCTCCACTGGCATGACTGGAGGAAGAATTAGTACCTCAGGCTGTTGTTGAATCCATTTGGGTTTGTACCGCATCGGTTTTTATTCTGTAATCTCTTCTAGTTTGGATAGCAAACACAACAGTTTATTAAGGGCATGACCCAGAGCACGCTGATGTAAGTGGAAGAATTCATATTGACTTGAATGATCTTTGGTCTGATGCCTAAGTAAACTGAGAGACATAACCACTATTTAGTTAAAAATAGCAATGCTCTTGAGACCTTATAATGTTTTTAGGAGTGAGAACCATTCAAATCAAAAGACAAATTTTCAGCCTAGTGTTAAGGATCCTATGAACAGCTGCCATTGATAACTGTACTGACCCTTCACTAAACTTGTAATGTGCATGACCTGCATACTTAGATACTTGACTGTATGACTTGCATGCAACCAGTGGGAAATCAGATTTGCCATAGATTTAAACAACAGCAATAAGAGCTTGCACAATTCCGCTTAATTGCTTACAAAGTGCTCTTTTGGCAGTGGCGTGTCTTGAAAAGAATGAATGAAGGCCATCTAATCTCTTTATATTGGAAAGTTCTTGCACGCAAGAAAAAAAAAAGTAATTAAAATTAAATTTCACTAAAATTAAGAGGAACATAGATTTCATTAATCTGTGGAAAAATAAAAGGAGATAGAAAATCTTTTTAAGGAATGTTTTTGGAACCTCCAATCTTAAAAAATATCCCCAAATTTTTTCATATTATCTTTCCACTTACTCAATGCTTTTCTACACATAGAAAGAATTCATCTGTCATGCCAGTGATGTTGGCATCTTATGTGAAACAAAAGCATAAATTCCCCATTCCGTCAACATGAAATCTTCGAAAATTAAAGAAAACTGTATCACAAAAATCAAGAGGAAACCTTGCCTCTGCAAGCTATTAAGTTAACTCACTCAAGTTTTCCGGTGAATCAAATATAGAAATAGATGAAAAAATACTAAGTTAGTTATTGGTACTATATGGTAAACAAAAATAAGTTCATATTAATAGTTCATTTACATTTTAAATTTGTTATTATTAGTTCATATTAGTTATTCCAACTCTATGCCTAAATCCTCTTTCAAACGAAAACACAAATTTTTAACATTAGGGAGGTGTGACAAAAATATTTGATGAAATAATATTTTAGGAAAATAAAACAGATGCTCTGTTGAAGCTGAGAATATTCTGCAGGTGTTTTCACTTGGGCTACACCCTTGCCTAGCGGGTCTGCAGGAGAGATTCACGCCGTGCCTCCGGGCACAGCAGCTCCCTTTGCCCATCCATGGGTCAGCCTGGTTGCAGGAGCTGGGACCCACCAGGGACCCAACACAGACCCATCAGGGGATGAGCCTGGGGCTGGGCTGCCCAAATAACAGCTGGGAGTTGGTATCTGGCAGACAGGTTTTCCTCAGAACAGGTTAAATGCAGCATATATATATATATATTTTTATTTTTTTTTTAATCTTTGCTCCTAGCAAAGTAGTAGGAATAGCATGAAAATCTAGAGTAAATACGCACACAGCGAATTCTTGGTCCAGTTTTGCACTGCTGTTTTTTCTAGGATCTTCTCATAACAGCTCTGAAGCCATTTTGTACAGTGAACACTGGGACTAAATTCGCCCCAGTGCAACAAGCTGTGTTTCAATTCAACCCGTATGAAGCCTTTACGACACAAATGGTGCTTATGTGATGGGTGACACAGTCTGTGATACCAGTTAGTATATGCACCAAAAATTCAATATGGGACAAGGTAGCTAAGCAGGTGCAGGTAACTCTCTCCCCATAGGTCTACCCCTGAAAAAAAAGGCAAGCTAATAACAGAGAGACTTCCATGTTTCAAACATGATCAAGCTTACCACTAAATAAATAACCATTAATTTGACTTGCCCATTGCCAGAACATCAAGGACCATGCAGAAACCAAAACCACCATCCCAAAATAAATCCTGCAGTGTCTGTGAAAAACATGAAGAAATTTATTTTATGTCGGTAATTACCATCTGTAAAGAAAACCCTACATTAAGAAAGGGCAGGGGGAGGCGGGGGTTGGAGAAGGGGGAAGGAAGAAAAAAGACATGGGAATAATTGTTTAGTTACTATGAAGAGAAGAAAATACAAGTTCGGAGCCTTGAAAGACTGCCAGCTGTCCGGGCATACATATTTTACCACTGAAGTATGCTTTTGTTTCAGAACAGTTGAGACCCCCAAAATGATGTAATCCTCAGTGGAAGACTGACAAGCTTTGAGATATTCCAAAACACAGATGACACACGAAATAGCAAGTAATCAGTGTAACTATATTGTATATTATCCTGTAAGAATCCAACAACGCAAACCTAATGCACCAGATAACAGCATTGCTTTGAGCAAACCAGGAGTAGAATGTCACAAAGATTTTTACAAGGAAGAAATCATTCAAGATGGACAATTATCTACATGGGTGGAGGGAAGAAAGATGGAGGGGAACATATGCCTTTTATAATTAGGGGTCCGATTATACTGTAGCCGAAAGGGATTTTTTACATTTTAAATTTGATTACATTTCAGAATGAAGCACACTAATTGGTATTTCTGCAGTCTGTTTGAAGAGAACTTCATCTACTTAGGGAGGGGGAAAAAATAACAAAAACCAGTGACCTTCATACCATCTATGCCTAATATCTAGTACTTTTGCCTCAAGTATTCATGGTCTCTTTTCGATTGCTGAAGCTATCTCTGGGAATAAGTGCTCCATGACTCATCCCAGTTTATCTCCTCAAAGCCAGGAAAGAGATACCAGTGAACATTAGAATCAAATAGATATTAAATCTAACAATCACAGCTGCTACAAGGAAAAACAAACCAAACCGCTCCTTCTGCCACAACAAGTAAGAGACTGGAAGAAGTTATTTGCCCAGGCAACAGACAAGGCAGCACCTCAAACCCAGGGCCATGGAGGGAGTCAGTTAAGGAGGGGACATGTACAACGTAAAGTGCAGAAACCACCACTTACTGCAAAGCAAAAGGCACAATGCACTCCCAGTTCCTATCAGTCTGCCAGAAACACTGCCATGCTGGAGAAGCAGATGGTAAATAGGCATGGAAAACTGAAGCAAAAATAACAAAGATTGTCATTTCTTGTCTCGTAAAACTGTCCGTAAATGAGTTTATGTTATCACTTATACAAATTCTTGTTTCTCTAAAGATATGCCAGATAAATGCGTATTTTCTGCACAGAAAAATGCTAAGACACAAGAACTGAGAAGGAACCACCATGAACGTAACTTAGGGGCCATGAACTTGAATATCCAGACCTTTCGACAAGGATAGTGCTGGCGAAAGCAGATGAACTTTCAATATAAGACTATTTCTGAAGAAAGAAGGACTTTCCAGAATCTGAAGCGAATAGAAAGGCACAAATTAAAAATTATGAACAAAAATAAAGCAACATCCAACCTTCGCAACCTAACCTTTACTGATGAAAGCCCCCAGGAGCAGCTCGGGCACTGAGCACTAAAGTAGGGTCTAAAGTAGGGTGGTGGGAACAATCTCAGCGGACTGCACCTCCATCCCTGATTGGTACAAGTGTTTTGGGAGAGTAATGTGGGAACAGAGGGGTTTTAAGGAGCTGTGCAAAAATAAACGGAATGCCTTTGTTTACTGCAGTTTTATTTTTTTCCTTTTTAAAAATGAATTTGGTAACCAGTTGTGGCTGGAACTGTCCTATAGTAGCTTGTTCTGGGGAACAGAGGAAATCTAAGAGTAGGAGAGTAAGAACATGGCGTTTTCACCTGGGGATATAACAGCTGGTCACTAAGGTCTCCCCACCATAAATGCTTGACCTGAAACAAAGAATAACGAAGGGCAGGAAGATACTTCACATACATGAATTTAGCAGAGGTGTGAGACAGTCTAGAGGAGGGAGCCTGGGGACACCGAAGAAAGACTTCAGGAGGAGATGGACAAAAAACGCAAGTGTAGCAAAGAGCTAAAGGTGGACAGGATCCATGTGGGTGATGGAGACACAGAGGGAAGAACCGGGGCAGCGGGCTGGAAATGAGGGCAGATGTAAAAACAGATGGAGAGGGAGGAAGATGACATGGGTGGTGGGGGAAAAGAGCTCTGGCATGAAGAGACAAAAGAAGGTAAAGGAATATAGGCAGAAAATCTAAAAGCAAATCAATCATTCATAAACCTCAGTACCTTGGTGCCGTCAAACACCTGCAAAGCCCAGGTAGTATGTTTACCTGATGGTAAACATTTGGTCCATTTGGAAGACAACCTGCTATCGCACTGATCCCTTCACTAGTGCGAGCAGGAGACAGCTATGATGTGCAGCCAAACCATGTGAACTCGCCAGTAAAATAAGCATCATTCTCTACAGTCAAAATGTTGTTTCAGCTTTCAAGTGTTTTGTTTGCTTACTTCAGAAACGATGTTGAAAACATCAAAGGAAAGACAGTGAGTTCATGAAGGCAAGCACTCAAAAATTAACAAATGCCAGAATAATGGTTCCTCAGCATGGACAACATTAAGATATGGATGCAACTGACTGGTCTCTGCTATTTCTTCTGCCATTTCTTCCTCACTTAGCACACAGGATTTGTGGGAATGCGAGCAGAGTATGGAGAAAACGGCAGAAAGGGGCAGAAGAGGAAAACATGATGAAGAAACTGAAGAATTAGATTCTCTTTCCCTGACTCCCAAGTCTCGTATCTTGTTAGGTAAGGTCACCAGAGGCTAAGCTCTTTCCAAATGTTTATGTTATTAGGTTGTTCTGTTTTGCAGCCTCCATTCTAATAAGCCTCCTTTAAGCTAACACACAGGTGCCTCTGCCACGTCTATATATTCTCCAACTGTTCAGCATTTTAAGAGAAGAAAGGCAGAATTCCTGCCGGGACCGTGGCCTACCTCTGAGGAGCCTCCTGGGCTGATATTCAGTAACAGCCTGGGAAAGACATTGTCATCCAGGTAGCTCTGCTTGGTGAGCAGGCAGCAGCACTTCTCCATGGCTACAAGAATTCCCCAAAGACTGCTTTATAACTCCAAAGCTACCTATTTCTCTATTTTATTTTATTTTTTTTTTTTAAATTTTGGGGGCTCCATCAATCATAGGGTGTACACACATTTGTAAAACAAATATGCACAGACAGCACCAGAAACAAAAGCCTGAAAAAGGAGATTTGAATAAACCAGGAACATTCACACATTATATCCACACATCCTCCATATTAACACAAATCCAGGCAAGTCATATACATATTTGTATTGTTTTTAATCAAATAAAGGTGTCTAATCAGCTATTACTGGCTGTTGCCACCTCTCATCAGGCAACCATTTCCAGAGTAATGTTTATTTTAATGAACAAAGTGGGAAATTAAAGGAGAATCAGACATCTGGTTTTAAACAAGTCTCAGTGATGCATAATGCTTTCTAAAATTGTGTAGTGCACAAACATCACTGTTATTTACACAAAACTCTCAGTTAACAGAGCTCTCTCAATCCAATTTTACAAACATTACTTTCCTTGCCTGACAAAAGGATATCCAAGAAAGAAAACGGAAAAAAAAGTCCTTAGGCTGTGATCTGTGAACTTTCCTGTCTTGACAGACCGCAGTCCCAGTGTCTGCAAAAGAGAGCAGGAGGGTCACAGGAAAATGTAACTTGACCTGAAATTTAACCACCAGAGGTGACATTTACTCAGCTATAAAATTTAAAACTAAACAAGAACAAATAAGGAGAAATGGACTACAAGAGCACCTTCTCCATGGTGATCTAAAAATTTAAGACCACGAGAGATATGCCTTTTAGGTTTATAGTAATGGCTAGAGGATACATGAAGAGATTTGTGAGAAAGTACTCATTTAAATAAGGTACCACTTTGGAACTTCTGTAGTACGTGACAATATTTTGATGTTATTAAAAACAAAACGGTCATAGCACTAACAACAGTTCTAAGGAAAGTACTTAAATTATTTCATTTTAAAAAAAATTCTATTAGCAAAGTTGACAGATCAATTAAAATATTTAATCCTGCTTATCCCCCTCTCTCGGAATTGATCCATAGACAACACTGCAACAATTCGATCCACAGTTTGATCCATCCCTTAAACTTGATCTCAGGACTGTGCAAGCAGGAGAAGCACTGTGTATTTTCACACTGATTTATACAGAAGCAGAATCTGACCCTTAAATTATTATATATGTGCAAGCAAATTATCTTGACTATAATGAACGATTGAACAGAAGACCTCCAGAGCCAAAATTCATAAGTCTCCGAAGCTTGAGATGAAGAGGGGAAAATTAGGTCATGCTGAGTAGTGAACTGCATGGGCAAGTGATGTATATTTAAGCCATAAAACCCTGAGCTATTTCTTAAATTCTAGAAATTCTTCTCAATGTGATTTTTGGATTCCTGGTTCTGCTGTTAAGACGACGAACACGGCAAAGGTTTTGCAAGATAAAAGATGGGTTACGATCAATAATTCAAGAAATTTCCTTGGTTTAACACTGTGATAACACAGAGCTGTATGACATTTTGCAACTGGCCTCGACTGCTTCTTGAAATACTGTATTTCAACGTACTGCATCATCATTAAAATACATGGAGATTGCTAGCCTGACATAGGTTGACTGCCCAAAATTCAAAGGACAGAATTCACCCTTGATAAAATCTCATGGTAAGCACAACAGAATTACTACCACCATAGAGCTGAAGAAAACAACCAGAAATATCAAAAGCTGTCAGCTATTCCTCCTTGCTGCAGCAGAGGCAATGCTATCAGCTCTTGTGCCATCAGATCCAGCACACAGCGTGGTATTTAAAATCGATACCAAATTGACAGGAATTATAATAGAATATCTAAAAACTCTTACAAGAAGGCATTCAAATGTAACAAAGTAAAATTTTGCTATCTGCAGCAAACACCTTAACATTTGTGTATGTGTAGAAAAGAAAAGCAAAACTCAAAAAATCACATTAGTTTTCTGTCATATGGGTGGTGAACACCAACAAGTCTTTTTTTTAATTTTCCTTTGACAGTTGTTTAATACTTCACCATTTTTGGTTTGCCTGGCTGGGTGTGCTCTGCAAAACAGCAAGAATTTACTCATCATTTCACATTACACCAAAAGTTGAAGGTTTTGCACGGCAGTGTCTCATACAGAAAGAAGAAAAAAAGGATTTAACTATGCCACATACACATGTAAAAGTACCGTTTAAAAAGTTACCTAACTCTAAAGCAGCTTTTGTTTTCATTTTATACTTAAAGCAAAGAGATATTTGATGTTAGAAGCATCTTCTCAACGCTATTGAATTCGCATGCTGAAAAAGAATACAAATCATTAATGAAAATTGCACCGTATCAGTTTCCTGTTGCAGTTGGCTGTCCCGCTAAGTTGGCAGGGAGACAGCGGCCTGCAGAGCTGCAGCCATATGTCTCATGTTAAAAAAGAAAAAAAAAGACCTCATGTTATAAACACTTCAATGAAAATCACCATCCAGTCCAGAGCCAACTGAGACCAGGTGCTGAAGACAAAATAAACAGACAACATATGAAGTTAAAAAAAACCTCCCCAACGCCACTGGGCTTCCATTTGGATTGTCTTCTACCATATATTTTAATACACATCACGAAATCCAAACAGAATATCCCTGCATGTGTACAAAGCAGCCTCATTTTCTCACCTTTAGGCCCATAGCTTTTTAACACTGATTTTTAATATATGCCCCACATTTTTAAGACCTACAAAAATATGTATATGCAAATTTAGATATAAATTAATCTAGAATACTACTTCGTCTCCCAAACAATTCACTAGAAAGTGCTCCATATTTCCCAGCCCAGGAATCCACCCAGACAGTGACACAAAGCCTGAAGTCAGTGACCACTGATTTGGCTTGCACATCTCCCACAGAAATGGGAAAAAGCCTTTAAAAAGGTCATAGCAGAAAGGTACTGAGGTCTCAGAGAGCTCAAGGGTCCTAAGGAGAGCTGACAAAAATTAGGACATGTACTCTGTGCCTGCAGCCAGTGGCTAAGGCAGAGCAGGTCCTTGCTTTGGTGCATACCCAATTTCTAACCATTTTTGCAGAGGTCACAACAATCCTCATTGATCCTTCTGACTAAATCAGATGAACATCTTGGGACACGTGGAGTGATGGTTTTTTTTCCCCAATAGCTCTGTTACCATGAAGCAAAGGACTGAAGTGTTGCAGCAGTGGCAGCATCTCGGGGTTAATCAGATTGCAGGAGCTCCCTTGGCAGCCCCTCTCGCAGGGCCAGGCAGCAGCTTTGCTTGTGTCTGCCCGGTGCTGCTGGCGGGGGGGACATCAGATCCGCCATCCTCTGGGACTGATGGATCTCACTTTCCACTAGGCCGTGTCCAAAACGCACTGAGAAAATATAAATAATATAGATACCAGGAGGTCATCTTACACACACCCTCTGCCAGTCAGAGAGAGGGGTATGCTAGGTGTCTATAAAATCAGCTGGGGTGATAGGAAAAAAAGCCTCCTGGACATCCGACTCCCATTTCAGAATTGGGACAAAATGGTCTGGGTTTGCTCTGGCTGCAGTAATAATGCCTGCACTGTGGCAGGATGAAGCTGTCTAGCTCTATCAACAGAGACTACATTTCATTGCGTAATGCAAAAGGGAAAACTCATTCCAACTGAGCCTTATCTGCACGCCAGCCTGGGAGGGCTCTGTGGGGCAAGGACCATCTCCTCACTACTGAGGGAGACACAGGGCTCATGGAAGAAAGAAACATTGCCATAATCTGAGATGGCTTTCTTTTTTATCATTTGCTTGGAGCCGTCCTATCAGGAAGTTTTTCTTCCTTGTAATGCATCCATGGCAATGGCAGCAACTCTGAATTTTGCACAGCCACGCCAGCATTTACAGCTCCTCCCTAAATCACAGCAGACTGAGCTCCACACAGACCATACTCGGTGTCATTTCTGGCACTTGCCTTCACGACAGAGCAGCCGTTGTGACTTGCTGGCTACAGGACAGAGCAGAGGCCCCAGACAGCACAGCCTGGACCAGGGGTCTCAAACCAATTTTCACCGGGGGCCACATCAGCCTCACAGGTGCCTTCCAAGGGCCGAATGTAATTTTAGGACTGTATAAATGTAACTGCTCCTACTTGAGTTTGACACCCCTGGCCTACACTAATCACGTACATCCAACAGCCTAACCCATTGGGAAGACCTCTTCTTCCCAATTCAAACTCCAGTGCAAAGCCTGCCTGCTAACATTGGGCATGAAAATGACCCTTTAGCAACAGGGCCTAGAGGCAGCTAATCCGTATTTCAGAGAGAAGCCTGCCTGGACATTCAAGATGTTTAGCTATGTGATGTGTTGAGGTATTACCCCACCCTCTGTAACCCCCTCTATGAACTTTTAATATAAACAGTTTAGTTTATAAACGTTCACTCTGGTGGGGAGCTGATCCCTATCTACTTGCAGGCAGACTCCCAGGCACGCCTGCAAGCAGGGAGCAACCCTTAAACCGAGTCCTGCACCCCAGACCTGCGGGACTGTCCCAGCAGGACCCAGCATTGCTGACACGTGGCTCTTTTGTTGGTGTTGGTTGGTTTTTTGTTCGTTTGTTTGTTTGTTTCGGGGTTTTGGTTTGGTTTTGTGCAGACAATGCAAATGCAGAGCTCCTGAAGTGTTAATGGGCAAAACGGAACCTCCTGAGAAGGGCTGGGAGACAGCACAGCTTGTTAAGGCATCTCTAAATGTTCAAAAAAAAGAACAGAACTTTGAATTTCTTGCATTGCATTTATTTGAAAGCTAAGAAGGGATAATACTGAATTTTTATTTTTTTCCCTAAAAGACAGCATGAAACAATCTGGTTGCGGCTTTATTTTATTTTGGATAAATATAGCCAGCTATAATTCTCAGCAACAATACCCATACTACATAGAAATACCAGATTAATCCTTCTCTAATTTGGCTACATGTTGCCATTAATAAAGCATTTAGCTTTTATGAACATGTGAAAAAGGTATTTCTGTTTTCATCTAGTCATTACTTTTTAAAAAAATTTTTAATCAGTTCCGTTGTGAAACTCACGGCTTACTTGGAAATAAACTATTAGACATGCAAGAGGTAGGGGTAGTCTTTCACTTAACTAGTGGAAACTTTATAGAAAATATTCTTGATAAAATCATGCAAAATTTAAAACCACTCAGCCTTTACTCTCGGATTTTATTATTTTAAACAATGGTAGTTTCACAGTATTTTCCTCAACTGCATGAATTGGGTGGGGAGGGGGTAGAAACCACCGGTAGATCCCTGAGCTACACCTCCACCGTGAAGCCAGGGACACCCTCCTGTGTCCCTGCACAAGAGGGGTGGCACATTCAATCAGATCTAAAGGGCCCACATTATAACCCCAGTCCACGACCTGATTTCGTACCTACCTACCCATAACTGCAAAATTGTTGCTCCAAACCAGCAATGAAGCCAAGACCACGGCCAAATGAAAGTCTGTCTGTCCTCTGAGGGAACTGGACATCCCTTTCTAGGAATGTAAATGTTCGTTGCAAAACCAGCACTGATTTTAGGACTCACGATACTTAGGCCACGCTAGCAGTAAGGTAATGATACGTGTCCAGGTAACATTTCCCCCAAGAACCGTGTGCTGAGGACAACCAGAAGCAGAAAAAACAGCGTGTGTCTAACCCAACACAGCAACGCCTATACTTAAACAGACAACATTTAAAAAAAGGCAATGAAAAAGCCCGGATATTCATCTTGTGATTGAAAATTTCAGTTTTTAAAGGCTGATAGATAGCAGCTCCTGGCACAAGAAGGTTCCTGCTACCCCTGTGCCCAAGAAGGGGCAACTCACAGCGCCTGTGGCCCGTGGGCAGCGTGGCTGGCTGCCCCCCGCCCGGCCGTGCCCTCCCGAGCCACCACAAGCAGCAGGTCTGCTCCTCAAAGCTCCCATGGAGGTTTGCAGCTGAAAAAGAGAGAACCGTGCAGCTGAAAAAACAGTTCTCTAATTGCTTTGTGGCTCTATTAGCATTACGTTTGCATACGTTTGTAGCTCTACGTGGACACTTAGAAAACTAGATGAACAGATAAGATTATAAAATAAATATGGTATTTTACAGCTTTTTTTCTTTTTAACAGCTGCCAAAAAGGACCCCTCCCAAAACGCCCCCCAACCCAACATTCTGTTGAAAAGCATCATTTTCCATTATGTTTTGGTCTGTTCTGTTTCCCCTCCAATTTGTAACTTTCTGCTGGAAACAGTGATGAAGAACATATGTCTGCGGTAAATTACACCCAGGAGAAATCTCGGAACTGTTACATTCAGTTATATTACCCAAGGCATTAAGACAGTCTGCCACAACACGTATTATTTAACAGTTCCATCAAACACAACACCACTAATATACTTTTATATTATTACGCATGCAAAAAAAAAAAAATTGTATCATATTTCTTAAATCTCATTGGGTGATTAATGTGTTGCATTTTCCTTTTAATTAACAGTTCCAGGATATTTTTAGTGCTTCAATGAAACAAGGTGTTACATAAATGCAGAATGTTATCATACAAATATTTTGGAAAACATGTTCAGGCAACAATAAGGCTGAGAAGCCTAACACTCAACAGCCAGGAAATCGTGAGTGCTTATGCTTCTTTCACAATATAAGCTTACGCAAGTGCTGCATCTTAATGTATTCTGCAGAGGGCTGTAATCATCTAGGCTACACCAGGGAAATCCAGTGTGGCCAACGGGATGGACAGACTAACATCTCTGAGAATTGCTTTCTTTTCCACTTGTTAAGGAAGTACTTAGGCAAATACTAGTCCAGTTTAACTAGGTAACACCAAAAAACAAACACAACAGAAATATCTCCTGTGCACTGATGAGCTACATCTTTTAAGGGAGGTTTGCACTAGTTCTGAGGGGTAGTCACATCACTGGAGATTTCCTACAGGCATAGACTCAGGCAAGCAAAAGTAAGCTTATATTTAACAAGTATAATAGGAATAAAAGATACCTCGTATAAACCCAGCTGTTACTTTGACTGATGACCTCAAAAATCAAGTTTTCTAAAGTTTCACAAAGGTTTTCCATTTTATTTCTCAAGCGACTTCACAGGAACAACAAATAAAAGCGATAAAAAAGTGTATCTGTCGAGACTGCACACCTTGCAGAGAAGAGGAAAGCAAAAGACTCCGGCAGCAGTTCAGAGCCACAGCTGACATAATGCTGTTTAATTTCAGCTTAAATCAAACAGTGTTAGTACAGTGTTGGGTCCAAACTAAAACCAAAGCATCAGGCATCAGGTGTATTGGGAAGCGGAGCACAAAGTCCTCTCTGTGCAAATAAATGTAACCACTAATACCCAAAAAAGTAATTTAATAAGCTTCTTCAAGTTCCAAAATGAGTCACACAAAGCTGACTGCAGCAGCTCACTTCGTGGACTGTAAACTGAGTCCCAGAGAAAGTCATTTGGTGAGTATCATATAGAGTCTCACCTACTTTATTAGTACTTATTCATAATGTGTTAGAATAACTGAAATTAGGTTTTTCTGGTTCTCTATGGTGTTCAGTCCATACACTGAACGCAGCCACGGCTCACAGAAAACACACTATAGAATCACGAAACTGAAGACTCTGCTGCAATGCACACAGGAGTCAAACGATGGTTGCATGGGAAACTGAGTTACTGGCATTTCTCAACTTTGAAGTGCTTGGCTTTGCAGCCTACATAATATTATTTCTGTATGGCTTTTGAAAGGTAACAGTGAATTTTGCTGTCTGTTGCTATAACCAGAACTGTCCAACGATGCATCGCGAGCAGGGTTTGAAACTTAAACCTGCAGCTGTGCAGGATAAGCTCCTCAGTAAGAGCAGAGTTACTGCAGAATGGATATTGAATATTCAGGAACTCGGGTCCCACATGGGAACCTGGAGGCAAGGAGTAAGCCAGCAGGCAGTGTCTTGAACCTACCCAGTAACTGGCTTACTTTCCTCTCCTGACATGTTCAAATTAACATTCCACCTATCATGTACCTTGATGGAAAACGCAACATAAAAGACTGAACATTTTGCTTTGTTCCGACCATGAATGAGAGATTCCAAGAATTACTGACATCGATTTTAGTCTAATTAACTTCTGTGACCATTTAAGAGCAGAAAAGGTTTGCTCGTTTCTGACTTAGAGTAAAATGAGGGCAGAACACTGTAGGTCTGGACCACGACCTGTCCAGCCCTGTGGCTGTTGCTAACCTGCAGAGCTGGGCTGACCTTGTGAAAAAACAGGCCTGTCTCTACCTGCTAAAAGGAACAGCTGGTCTGCAGTTCACAGCATGTTCTGCTGGAAGCAGAAGACGTCTCAGCACTATATTTGCTATCGTACCAGAAGGGGAAACCAGCGCTGCCATCTATTCCCCGACTTCCAGCCCTGCTGCAGAGAACGTCCCCCTGCTGTGCCTTTGAAAGAAAGCTTGTGGGTGCTCTGATGGTTCTGACTTGCTTTGCCTCTCAAGCAGCGAGTAAGGAACCCGAGATTCAGAGGGAAGCAGGATGCAGAACACAGGCCTGGCAAAATACCAGTCAAGGAAAAGTAGATCTAAGGCTGCTCGTGTTTTTTCAGTCTCTCCAATTCAACTGTTCAGCAAATTACAAATTCAGCAAATACCACTAATGCTGAAAAAGCAATCTGTTGCATGAATAAAGGCTTAAAAACTACCAAAGGGGCATTCCTTGAAATTCCATTTTATACTTTCCTCCCAAGACAATCCTTAATTTTGGTCATGACAGTAATTTTTGATAATTTTTTTCCCTCTTTTATGAATAAGGCAAAAGAACTGTCATTCTAAATAAGATGCAAAACCAAGGAATGCTGATAAACCAAGAAAAGTATGCAAGCAAGGGGGAATACTATCACACACGTGTACCACAAACACACAGACACAGAAGTGAAAAGTTACAAGGGCCCTGGCTCTGTGTCATGCAATTAACTTCATAACATAATAATGGTGTGCTTGGTCTAAAACCTGTATGGGGTCTGGGTGCGATGGAGTTATCTTTCTTCACAGTAGTTTGTGGACAGTTTTGGATTTGTGGCTAAAAAAACCTGTTGATAACACACAAATGCTTTGGCTGTTGCACAGTGTCAAGACTTTCCCTTTTTCATACTCAGATGCCCCATGTAACAGAGTGAATACCTATGCATAAGCAGATGAATGCTGTACTTCAGACACCCACCATGCTTCTAACAGTCTGCCCACCATGTAAAACCAGAGAAGTAATTTTATTTCATAAACTAATGAATCTTTGAACTGAAACATTCATTCACCATTTCATGTCCTCAGAATTTGAGAGCTAACATACAGATACTTTTACTCAGGAAACATGCATGCTGGAAATTAAGCATAAAAGTATATTCATGAAAATTATGGAATTATTGACAGGTTACAGAATATAAGACAAGCACAATGTGTATTTTGATATTTATTTGTGCTTGCAACTAAATAACCTGAATGTACAAAGAGCAACAAGGGAAGCGTCTGTGTACGTAGGAACGCAGCTTCTTGTTGGTACTTAACTAGTTTTAGAGACCAAATCTACCTCTAGGTTTCTCAGGAACAACAAAGAGAAACTGGTAAAATTAGTGATATAAGGCAATATATAAAAATGGAGGTTTAGAAATAAGGGGCTGGACTGCACCATATCCAGTGGAAGACACCACTGAAGTTGTGAGGAAAGCACCATAGAGTGGGCAAGACGTGCAGTACATATTGAAAATCAGGAGATCAAAAGTCCACAGGAAACCTGGAGCAGTGCCAGGCACATACAGCTATACACAGTGGGCACCATGGCCAGGAGTATTAAAATAACAGCGCGGTGCACTTACGACTGAACGTACCCATTTCTACAGCTAACCATTACAGCATTTTACACTCAAAGCAACAGCAGACTGGTCAGACCACACCTGTATTTTACAGCAGAAGTGTCCACAGGGAATTGTACCAGAATAACCAACACCAGTATTATTCCACCGCCCTTCAGACTCCCCACTTAGGCTCATTTTTGGCAAAGGCTTTCAATTGTAAGTTCCTCACAACATCTTGATTTATGTTCATATGCTCCCTACCCCAAAGATGATCTGGTCAGTGACCTGCTTGCTATTCATAAGTATTGAGAAAACTAACCACAGGAAGCGAGATCCCTTCTGCCATTCAGGTATGCCACCCCTGAGTCATAGTTCGTTCATTTTAGTAAATGTTTTTAAGAATTATTTATTTCTAAAATGTGACACCAGCAGCAAGAGGCTAGGGCTTTCCTACTCCGTGAGTGCTCATCTAAAAAAAGGCTTAGCGTGTTATTTTTAAAGGCTAACGTTCATGTCGTTTCAGCAAAAAGCTCAATGTTGGTTTTAGACACATTTCTTCTTTTATGCCAGACAGGCCAGCTCCTCATATTCACAAAGCAACTGTGGTTCACTGAACATGCTTCCAGAATTAATTTTGACTTCCTGAGGTCAGCTTCATACTGATCAATGAAAGAAATTGTGGACAAGATTACCTTATGAAAACACCCAAACTTAGCCAACCTTTAACAAAAAGAACAACTTGTAGAGCTTTCATCAGACTCAGCACTATTCAAGGACAGCTTGTCAGCATTTGGCATGTATGAACATGGGAGACAGAACAAATGTAAAGGAAATCCTTGTGCTTACTCACAGACCCTCAGCACCACAGACGAGTCAAGCTGCTTTTACGTTTCTTCCAGTTCCCACATTCACAGCCATCCAGTTTCACACCACACAAGCAGAATCTTACCTGTTATTTTCTGCAACACAGGAGATAGCTCTGGCTCATCACAAATGGCCTTGACGAGGGCCTTTTTCACCTCTTCTTCAGCTGCATCCAGCTGTTTTCCACTTTTGATTTCTCCAACCACAGAATACATGTATACCAGCAAGACAAGGAAGTCTTCACAGGTATAATCATCTTTCATCCTCTCGTTGTAAGACTTGATCATTGGCAATAACTGGTTCAAAACACTGGGCATTTCTGACTCGCCGATAGTCTGAAAAACAGAAAGAAGGTTGGGTCAGATTGACCCTGTAGTGCTTATCTATTAGCATCAGACATGCTCCTGCCTGTATCCACAAGCTATTATTCCTCATAATAGTAATGCTCATTTAATGAAACATAGTTCAATATTTGCATTCCCATTTGTCAGCACACAGTCCTGTGACTTATTTGCTGCTCAGACAGTAAATATATCATTTTCCTACAAGCTTTCTCCTAGGAATTCACGACAGCAGCATCTTAGCATTTGAAAAGCCTGATGATTATATGTTTTCCATGCACCAGTATGATGAGAGGACAGGAACATCAGTCTCTGTGCTATGGGTAGAAACAGTACAAAGCACAAGGTCAAATTTTGGGCCTCCTCCTTGGGCCTGATTTTGTACGTGAGCAGGTAGTTCAAAGTCCAGCTTCAATTGATTTCAACTACTATTGCAAGCTCTTAGCGCATCCACAAACCTGACCCGACACTTTCAGGTCAGATACCCAGAAAATCAGAAACAGAGGGAGCCACCTGTGAAGTGTGTGGTTTAGGTGACTGGTGCGGTTTCCTAGAGGAGCTGAACAACAGCAGCAAGGACAGTGCAGCGATCACCTGCCTGGGACATGCCCTGAACCTTTCGTCCCTCTGCCTCCTTCACAGCACCCTCACCACCTTCTTAAGCCATGTAACAAGGGCCTTCCACATCAAAAAAGCCTTCTTTGCTAAGCAGGTCAGGCTCATTCCCACGGCACATCCATGCAGCGAGGTAAGGCAAAGGCCACGTGGAAGCGGGGAGAAATATGTGACCACAAGGCTGAATGATGATCATAATGGGTACACAAGGAGAGGAAGGTTGACAGAGAAAAGGAGGGAGGAGACAGAGTATGCTGGCATTCGCTAGTTCCTCTGTGGGAGAGGTCTCCATTCAGCTTTCCTGTGGTTGTGAAAAGGAGACTTCAGACACGAATCCCCTGAAGTGCCACGCTGGTATCCACATCACCTAACACCAGGGCTGGGGTTTGGATTCACTGTGCCGGTCTCTGCCACTCGGGACAGCAGAGTGACTAATCGTAGCAGCAAACTGCTGCCCTTGCTGCACACACACACCTGCGCGCGAAATGCCCACACGCCAGTTTTCTGCTGTGGGTTAGTTTGCAGTGGGACCAGGGGAGAAGCGAGGCCAGTGCAAGGCAAACAGGAGGAGTGCGCTGCTCCTGCAGGTTTTCCTCTCTCAACGGTGGTGATCAGTCAGATCCACCCGAGAGGTCCCCTGCAATGCCACCCTCGGTACCCTGCCCCTTGCCCTGTGACTGCCAAACAGCTCCCTGTGAAAACCTGTGGGTCAGTTCATAGTGTACAGAGAAACACTGAATCTCCTGTAATCCAACGAGTCGAGCCTGCAAACGTTTATTCTCGGTTGTTACCGCACTGACGTCAAACAGACCAGTCGTGGTAAATAGGCATCACGTTCAATAATACACCCTTTAAACAGATTCACAATAATAAAATACGAAACAAACAAACCAGAAAAAGACAGAGGTTTATACAATAACAAAATCATACAATTAACTTTATTGCTGCTTTTAAGTGCATTAATTTAGTTCTGATCTCTTAGACTTTCTGAAGCCTGGGCAGGGATTTCAGAGTCTTAACTTCAGAAAGAAACTGAAAGTCTCATCTTCTTGTGTACTCCAACACTTCAAGGGGTCCTGGTTTTTGATTGTATTTTGTTGTAGTTGTTCTTTGACAATCTCAGAAACACTAACAAGCATCTCACGAACTGTGATTTTTATACCTACACTGATCCACTACAGATCAGAATCATAAAGCACGCACAAATTACTCAAGCTCTCAGTGAAGTTTTTCCCAGCCTGTGCTATAGGAAACAACACTTCTGTGGACTTTGGGCCCCACCCTGCTCCTGACATACCAGCTTTGCCATAGGCCCATCTTTCAAGGGACTTTCATGTGGTCAGATGTTATGTTCCTATTCGAACACATACCTTAGAGAAGAATTTTCCAACTACCCACATGCTAAACCTACCAGCAAATGCACACTGTGGACTTGAAGCAGTAAATTACAAAGCTGCAGCGGTCAAAAGCATTTGGGAGCCAAAAAGGAACATTTGGAAATTTGGGAGGGCTTGGCACCCTGTGTGTGTTTGGGCAGGGACCATTAAATCACAAGCACAGCCAGCGCAGGCACTGCTCCACTGGGCAGTCAGTCTGTGGTGGTTGGCGCTGGTCTGGCATGGGCCGGCAGCCGGGCCACCCTCGGGACAAGGCGGGTGGTTCCCAAATTTCACCTGAGCCCTGCCTCAGTTCGGTGTTACCTGCTCTTTTCTTGAAAAGCGGCACAAACAAATTCTCACCTGCACGCCAGTTCAATAAATACCTAATCACCCAGATCCTAAAATGGAAAAAGGCAAAACTTCAAGGAATTCAGAGGTATGCAGCTACCAGGAGGAAGCCACCCGCAACCAGAAAAAGACGAGTCATTCCTAAAAATCTAAGAGCTGAACATTAACCTACATGTGGAGCTATTCTGGAACGGATGACAAACTTCAATCTATATTAATCTGAATTCACTTTGAAGGAAAGGCAAGCCCCATGCCATGCATTATTGAACATTATCTACCATCTACTGGCACTTAATCTATTCGTCTTTCCCCTCTCAACATGCAAGCTCTCTACTTCACTCCATCTCTAAATATCTCATAGCATGCTTCTATATACCAAAGACAAGTTCCTGAAAAAGCTCTATCTTGCATGCACAAATTACTCAAATGCATGGAGCACTAAGGATGCACATGATCGTACAAGAGAGTAGGGTCAACAGATTTTGCCTGAGGATAGTTGCTCCTGAAAATACACATGCACAGCATCTCTGGCAAACTTTCAAACATACATAATAGAAAAAAAACAGTTGTGTCTAAACTTTCAGGATGATTTACTGAAGGGTAGGCTAAAACTCAATGACTTAAAGCAACAATTGCCACCTCTTATCTTCAAAGTAAAAATGAAAGAGAAAAAAAAAAATTAAAGAGCTATAATAAACCGTTAACTTCAGAACGCACATAGGGTCTTTCTGGGGTATGAACTTCTCTGGAATGTTTTTCCCTTATCTCCTGGGAAATGGCGCTACAGACGACTTCAAATGGAACTGCCAAGTTTCAGAGGCTATTTTGTCCAAACAGGCCAGTTGGACTGGAGCACACACGAAAAAAAAAAGGACTCGCAGCCTCACTGCAGAGCAGGCTCCGCAGGGAGCTGGGAAATTTGCCTCAAACAAAATCCACTGGCAGATTGTCATTATCTGGCCACCTCCGATGATTTAGGGGCTCCCTGCACCGCCTAACAATCAATCAATTACCCTGATTGAACAACCCTAAAACACAAGTTTTAAAAATGTAACTACCCATGACCCAAATTTCCTGCTGGTTATGTTGGCCTCAGGTTAGCCCCATTTGTCTATTATCAAGGGAGCCAATAACAACAATAAAACCAGGTCAGGTCTGAGCTTTCCAAAGGCTGTATAAAAACATTAACGCAGCTTAATGCAGCGCCAGCTAAGGCCCAAGCTCTAACGCCTTCTGCTCAGTTGGACTGTTCAGACATTGTAACGCTATAATCATGTATTCTTCAGAATCCGGGGAGAGTTTGTGACAGATTTTTGTTGTTTTCCATCTCTTTACTCCACACGCCTTAGTTATTTATTTTTATCACTTAAGCTGTGTAACAATTTACTGTCCCTAAGGGTAAATGAACTGACGTCAATTTGCTGATTTTTGCAAAAGGCCCCAGTTTTGGCAGATGGGAGGATAGTGAAGAAAGTACAAAAATCTTTTCTTTTTTTTTTTCAGTTCTTAAACACTGAACATGATATTGTTCTTCAAAAGCGATATTTAAAACGTGATTTAAGGGATCTAAAGGAATTAACAGGAAGTGCAATAAACCCAAGAAAAAAAGGTTTTGCATTTCTGTGAAAGGCATTATTTTCAGTATTAAATAAACCTGTAAGAATCTGAAGCCATAGAATCATTACACATCTTTCACACAAAAGAAAACAGAGTGCACTGGGGAGGAAGAGAAGAGGAGGGTCAGAGTTTACTTGAATTAACACGTGTCCTTGACAAAATTGAGAGGAGAACCAAGCACTCTAATCCTCATGCTTCCAGCCCACTGTCCTCAACACATCATTAAAAATATTAAAGCAAAAATCAACTTCAAGCAAGAAGAATTTATTTTCTTTTAAAATCCAGGAGGAAGGAGGAGATAAATCTTAAAAGACTACTTCACTATGTAAATATTCTAGTGGCTTTCCATCTAGGCAGCCAAATATGTTTAATTCCTTCAGAGGTTGCATGAGTTAACAGAACTTTCTGGAATGGGAACCATGCAGCTTTACAAGAATGAGGAATTTTATCGGCAAAAAAACAAAACTAAAAACTCCAAACTCCAGCTGCAGGTAAAAGCAGCAGGAAGATCAGTGAAAACTCACAAGCCCTTGGTTCATGTGCTGCCCTGGGCTCCCAGACCGCCCTGTTTAATAGGAGCTCCTTTTATTCATAACATAGGTGGGAAAAGAGGTTTCATGAGTTCTGGGATAAACAGCTTTCCAACGTTGCTCTATCCGACTTGTCATGTTTTACCTGGGTTTGAAATTTGTATTTCATGATATTGCCACACAGCGTGTTAGCTTCCCTGCTATCCAGATGGAAGCAGAATATTCTAGCTGCTAAAAGTGACATCGGCACCAAGGGAGGACCTCATGGATATACAAAACCAGCTCGGATCCTTTGACAGCAGCAGATCTCTGCAGCAGTAATCATCTTAGCGAAAATGAGAGATGCTGCCAAGCTAAGGAGGAGTCTCAGCTGCCTGCAGCGCTCAGCTGCTCATAAATCAAATGCTGCAGTTCTATTACTCGCTGTTTTACACTCTTTGGCCACCTGAGATTTGGGGTTGATTTCATGCATTTTCCATATGGGTGAGAAGATGTCTGTACTCCCTACTCCCAGCAAAACAATCACTTCATGTATTTTGTTTTCATAAACCAGCCTATGGGTGACTAGTGATTTGACACAATAACTGTGATCTTACCACGTAAATTACGTTTTTCCATATGAAGCTCTAGAAATCATTATGATTCCTGACTTAGGTAGTTTTTTGTAAAAATGTATCTTCTTTTTGTCTTCTCTTTAAATACCTGAAGGGTATGATTGAAAAATAACCAACCCAAAACACAACACAAAAATGATAGTCTTCAAATTACTAAACTCTCACCATTAGGAAACCCCTCAATCTGTCAGTGTCAAAATATATAGCATCCAGTTATTCATGCAGGCTATTTCAGGAGAGGATGAAATAATTTTGATAACTGAAGTCCACTGCCTGTACAGTTCCTTTTGCAGGAAGTGAGTTTGGATGACAGAAAAGTTTGAGTCTCAAACTTATGTTTCCAGCTGGGAAGGGCTGACAAAGTCTCGTCTTGCAGGGAAAGGAGCAAACTTTAGCCTTAGGGGAAGGCAGACAAAGCATCCAGCGACCTCACAGCAGCTTGAGGCTGGAGGTGTGAGATGCTGGCAATAAATGTCTGCTTCCGGTAGGAAAAAAAGTAAGTCATTAAAGATAAGGAGAAAGATCACATTTTGCTGGGGACTAAAACAAGTTTATGACTTGCCCTTGTCAATACCAAAGGACTTGCATTTTCCTCTCTTTAATGGCAGCCTCTGTCTATTCAGTTGATAGACGATACAGAAATCCACCAAGGACACACGTGTAAAGAAAACAGCAGAGAAAGATGACGGCGAAACTGCTTGTGAGAGACACAGGAAACAGTAAAAGCATCTACGACCTCTCTGCTCTGTCATTACTCTTAATGACTCCTCTGTCTTTCACGAAACATCCCTACAGAGCCAATTCTATCTCCTGTCCTCTTTTCTGTATTTATCACCTATTCTGAGCGCTGCCCCAGGAACCATATTCTCAAAACTGCAGAGACAATTTCCAGGCAGCACTTGTAGATGGAGTCTTAAAATTCTACCGTAAACAAATAAAAAGCAAATAAAAGAAAACGAGTAAGCTTTTTAAAAGCTATTTTTAACCTGGTTTGTGCCGTCACAGACACAGATTCACGATGTGCACAGTCTCCCAGCTCGCCTTCATTCTTGCCTTCTGCCCACCACAGCAGCCTCTTGCTCCTGCGCCTGCTGAAGTGTTTCTGTGACTGTGCATTGAAACAGATCATTTTACCCAGACTGGTTCTCTGCTCAGGTTTACTGCTTGGCCACAGAAACACTTAGGCTAGCCCTGAAGGCCAAGGACTGGGCTGATTCCTTATGCAACAGCTCTGGCTTGAAGACCACACGAGCTAGAGTTTAAGGTTGCCAAGAGATATAACAGAAGATTATGTAAAGAATCACCTGCTCTTTGGATGACTTCCTCAATACACTGTCATGTGGCCAGATTCTTAATTGGTACCTATCAGTCAACACTACAGACATTTAAAGTCCTTTGCCAATTTATACCCACTGAGTATCTATGCATGATGTTACCACTGCAAAACACAGTGATGAGTCAAAGGAAAGAAAAATAAACTTACAACATAAAGCTTTTAAAAAGCATGACATTTGTAAGCTCTTCTAGTGAGAGATTTTTTTTTTAAATGTCTTGCACAATTCCAAAAACCTACCACTGACACTTAACAGCTAATATGTGATAGCAACAAAAATACTTAAAACAAGCTGTTCAACCCCTATCATTTCAAAAACCAAAACAAAAGCAAAGCCCAGGACAGTTCTTTCAGCCAATAACTCCCTAGTCTATCATCATGACCTAAGCAATTGGATAACACCTTTATCCCATAGCCAAAGAAGTATATTCCAATATCTTTCCTTAACCTAACTTCCATAGGACATAAAAATAAATAATATTTTGAACAACATAATTAAGATTTCCTCTTATCACGTTTCTCCTGCCTTTACTGGGCACCACAATTGTTTGACAGCAATTTCCCCATTTTCAATCATCTCACAACTTCTTCAGTTATTTTTGTTTCTTGTGTTACAGGAGGCAGAGCCAGTTATTATGTCAGAACTGCAAGACTTATACATACATCTCAAGAAAATTTAAATGCCATCACAAAAGCTTCTCGTAAACCCACTGATATGTAATCTTTCACAGTACAGAAATCACCTCATCCCTGTGAGTTATGCTGTCTGGCAATGTATCATTACATCATATAGTCTATTTTTTCCCTCTCTCTTTGGAAACTATCTAAGTGTACAGCTGCGTTAAGATATTTTACTGGATTCATGAGGGCTCAGCAGCAACAGGATACTGAAAAAAGGATATTTAATAAGTCTGGATTTTATTAGACAAAGCTCTGCAAGGATAAGGACAATTTTACTTAAATCACCGCATGTCTGACATAAGAGACTCACTCATCAGCAAGTTAAAAAGGGAGCACTTCCAACCTGCTCAGTCAAAAGCTTTTAGCTGTGATGGCTTCTACAGACATTCTCAGTAAAAACGTGAATCAGCACGGCAAAAACGGTGTCAGAAGAATGAAAAAGCAGTAAGGGCACAATCAAGATAAAACATGTATCAGAAAAAGATCTTGTATGCGTTTTTTTGAGGTAGGCTGGTTGTTTTTATAAGCCTTAGAATACTGGGAAAACTGCCAGAAGGTGGTAGGGGTTCAATATTGAGAAAAGGGTGCGGGGATAACATATCTGAGGAGGTTCCAACCCACATCGGCTTCGAGGAGAACAACAGGAAAGCATTCAGTCACTACACAAAGCAAATGGTGAGAATCCACAGGGACAGAAAATAAATAAAAGGGGTATAAATCAAGCAAAATATAGTACAACTGAATCCGTCAGCCAGGAGTGCAGACTGTATCTGTGGAAGGAGCGGACTTTCTCCTGGGAGATGGCTTCTGAACAAGATTGGAGAGATGCTCTGGACAAAGGCAAGGACATGAATCCCTGCGTAGATCACTAGCCATAACCCTGCAGGTTTGAAAAGCAAATGACCTAGAGGGGATTAAAGGTCTAAAAAATCATGAGTGGACTAGAGAAGACAAGTAGGGACTGATTGCTCACTCTCTGTCCCAACACAAGAACTAAGGGGCAATAAACAAAGCTGGTAAGAGCCTGTTTAAAAAGCAAATTAAATGGAGTAGTTCTTCATACAATTTGCTCAGATGTGGAACTGCTCGCCAAAGGTTGTTGCACTGCTAAATTCTTACTTGGGTTCACAATGATGATGGGAAAACAAGGGAAAAAATTTCCGTCAAATATTAGTAAATATACAGAAACCACATCTGCTTCAGAACTCAAAACGGTCTGAGCTTGGAGAGTATCATATAACATTGTCTTTTTCTCTTAATCTTCTGTAGGCAGTTGCTTTTAAGTATGATTAGAAAAAGCAAACTAGCTCAGCTACATTACTGATTCGATCCAGAATAGACATATTTACCTCAAAGCCATGCTAAAAAGGCCAATATAACTACAAAACACAGTATCCAGAAGAAAGAAGTAGGTGAGCAGGTTTCTTATAGTACATGGCACTGTCAGGATTAATTCCAATATATCATGCACAATTCCAGTGTCCACATTTCTAAGAAGCTGTGTAAGACTAGAGATAATGTTGGAGAGAGTTACAATATAACTAAAAGAGTAAAAGAGAAGAAAATTTGGGAGTATGAGACAGCTCTTGAATCTAGTCAAGAAAGGCACAGGAGAAACAAGCGGAGTTGAAATTATGTTTCTTCCAGTCCTCAAGTTAGTGGAGATCCATGCTCTCAGTGGCATGCATATTTGAAAAGACTTTAGAGGGCAAAAGGACAGAAAACAAGCAGAAAGCACAAACTCCATGGTCTCACACAATAAAACACTATGTGTGAAATGCATCTGGTGAATAAAACCATAAACCCTTTGGCTCAGTGCATAACTGCAGTGAAAGGAATTGTGAATTGTGAGGGAAAATTAATTTAGAAATAGCAGAAAGGATAAAGTTAATACATGCTGAAATACCGGACATGCTGTGAGGGCTGGCAAACAGCACTAAGTTATAAAAGGAGGCCCTCTGACAGTCAAAATAACCCCATTTTGGGCCTTTTCCTCCACATCGCTGCCTTCTCAGGCACCTCTTCCCTCTCAGCCCCTTGCATCATCCTTCACTCCTCCACTAGTCTAACATCTGCTGGCCCACAAACTCCCCAGGGTTGCAGGGAAACCTCCAGACCTTTGGTGATGGGTCACTCCATGGTGGCCACTGGTACCCGAAATGAAATTATGAGATGGCCTGGGACAAGGGCAAAATAGGAAAACAGGTCTATTCCTAATGAGTGAAAAACAAAAAGGATTTTGGAGCCCACGTGACTGTTTGGGTTCATATGAAAGACATTTGTTTTCTTATTGCTTTTGGCTTTTTTGTGTGTCTGCTGCTTCACCATCAAACTTTTTTAAACAAATCCAGTCAACTTCTGCCCCTAGAAGTTTGATACTGACACAATCAGGACATCTATCATACGTTGCCACAGGCATCAATGCCAGTCTGCACCAAAGCATCATACAAATCATCCAACTAAGTTATGGCCGAACACACACCTGAAAGCTTTTAGCAATGCTTAAAGATCACACTGTTACATAAAATACATTGAATAAGGATGCTATTTGGCTAAAACATAGCCCATTTCACAGTAACCCTGGGATCCAGCTTTTTGTTGACAATTTCAATGGAAATCGATGTAGATCTGAGCAAAGCAGTGTTCTCTCTTCCCATGTCTTTTTTCCTGTCCCTTTTCTAAAAAAAACCCCAACCAAACAACCAAACAACAACAATAAAAACAAAAAACAAAACCAAAAAACCCAACAAACCAAAATATGGAACCTAGAGAAAATCCATCACTAAGATAAAAACACACTTGCAAAAATTGTTGGAATTTACCAAAATACTAGGATTTGGAATTCTTGAGAGTCAAGAAACTTGAAAGACATTTAAAACACCAACTTGCATGAGAAGGCCATACGAGACTAGATGCCAGACCATGTTACTGCATTTTAGAGATACAAATTTAAACAGTAGTTAACTTTAAAATATTTTACACCTCAGTATGCAGGTGGAGAAAGACATAGTACATGACATACACGCAAAGCAAAAATATATGGACATGGGAGGTTTGCAGAGGAGAAGATCCCACTGCTTTGCCCACAGTCGTGGCTGGAACCTCAGGAAGGAGAGAGAAGCCACCCAGGGACAGGTGAAGTCAGATTCCCATCCACTGCAGAGCTCCATGGCTGTTAATCAGTACGATGTTATCACAGTAGAGTACTGACATTTCTAGCCCTTGTACAAGGCTCACCATCCTTTAAATGGGATTCAGGCTTTCATGATGATTAAAGGCAGATGTCACACACATGAGTAAGTTTGTAACTTATGAACTCCTCATCCATTTTTGTGTGTGGAAGGAATTTTTAATTGACAGAAGTCTTCACTGGCATAATTTGCACAAGGAAGAACACTTTCCTTCCCTTTTTCGTATTGGGAAGAATAAAACAACCATAAGTATACAACTACACCTCATTTCATTCTGTGAAATGTATCAGTTTAAAATCTTAATTTTCCCATCCAACTTTCCACTGCCATTAAAAAGTAATCAGGTTATCACCTTTTGGAGAGCAGTGGATGGCAGAAACAACAGTGATACTTCTAAGTAAAGGATAACTTTTTCCCTATAAATGTGCAAGAACAGCAGCCGCAATGACTGCTGATCATATGTCTAACATAAAACATAAGATGAAATTTACAAATGGGCAAAATGGCAATTATTTTTCCACTGTGATAGTGCTTCAGTGAAAAACTTCTGAAATGCCAGTCTTTTAATCTTCTCATCCCATCCTGGAAATCTTTTCTTGCTTTAGAAGCTAACAGTTCTCTCTTTGAGCACAGCTTAACTCAACTGCCTACGAGCTGATCCTTCAGCTCCTTAACCAAGCAGGAATCCTCAGCACTGGAATTCACATGGGGTGGCGAACAGACTGCATGCTCCAGGCTGGGCACGCCTGTGCATGGGTCTACGGCCTTCTAGGATGATGGTTACTAAAAAGTATACCAAACATCTGCTTCTCCGTTGTGATTCTCCACGGCCCTCAGCCCACGTGCCTTTCCTGTGGCTGGCATGCAGCAAGTCCTCTCCTCTTCTGGCTCCTTTCAGCGCTCCCATCACCCCTCCCGTTGAGCCCAGCTGTGCTGGGTGGCACTGGCAGCGGTTTTGCAGCTGGATCCTTGCTCCGCACGGAGAAGACACAGAGCTGCCCTCCCACCGACAGCTGCAAGGGCCATGTGAGGGCATCCTGGCTGCCAGGGATGGCTCCTGCCACACCTCCTCCCCAGCTGTTTGTCCAGCGCGAGCTACAACTAGAAAAACAATCCCGGCCTTCTGTCCCCCTGGGATTTCCCTCCCACTCAGCCGAATGCCTGAGTCAGCATAACTATCCCTCACGATATCGCATTTGTGCAAAGGCAGCGAGTGCAGCACAGGACATCTGGTCCCAATATCTAAAAACACTTAAATCACGCATGTCATTCCAAACACTTAAGGACTTCAGAAGTTTTCAGTTACTTTCATATATATGTCCTAGTTGCTTCATGCAGAAAGGATTTCTTATGTTCACGTTTCACTCTGAGGATCTGGGGAAATGTATATTCCATGCCATTTTAACTAGAAAAAAACAACCCAGCCTTAAAGATAAGCCCAGGCCTGTCCTAAGCTACCTCTATATTAACTTTTTAAAAAAAATATTCCAGAAGGGTACGAAAATGTGCTGAGTTACAACACCTGCACTTTGGTCTTCCGCAACAGCAAAAAAAACCATGGCCCTACATGCAATAGTAAAAACAAAACCAGAAAAAACACACACAAAAAAGCCCAAACCAAACTAAATAGAAATAAGCAAACAACAACAAAAAAACACTCAAAAAACCCAAATCCAACAAACAAAAAACCCCCTCACAACTTCAGTTGTATGTGCCAGACATCGAGGTGCGGAGATATTCCCTCATTCCCCATTTTGGTAGGAGAGAGAGGAAGCACGGCCCTGTGGCCTGGCACCAGGCTGACACTCTGCAGCCCGATGCCCAACTCCATGTCCAGCTGTGAGCTTCTCACTTTTCTCCGCCTGCGAGCAGCTTCTTCACGCTACCAAGCGTTAACTCGGCTGCTCTGGTAGCCTGATGCTCAGTGCCAGGTATGAGGAGTAATGTTCAGTGCAGCAAATAACTTCCTTCGCAGCCCCTGCGTAGGCCGCGAGTCACGGTACAGCACAGGCACACCGAGCCCACCATTGCCTATCTAGTTTGAGTGTCAACAGTCGTCAGGCTCTCAAGGGATGGAGCTCAGTATTACCTGGCTTCCTTTTCAAAAGTCAGGATGGGGTACGCCTATCTACCTCACCATTGCTATTGCACAAATCTCTTGCAAGAGGGAAAAGACAATGCTTCGATATAATTTCTGTTCTTCTGATCTGGCCCCCCACACCTCAGGGTTGGAGTGTCTCCAATCTCTACTGTACATGATTTCTACTGCAGCGTACACATACCACTGTAACAGCAGAAAAATATTAATTCCTTTTTTTGGCAGCTACTAGAAAATGCTTCACCCCCTCCACAGCACAGAAAGGTCCTGCTTTTCTATCAAGCCATCTATCAGTCCATGAGAATCAGATGTTTGAGGCATAAGAGATATTCTGTATGAAGACACCAAGGCAACAAAAAAGAAGGGGCATGAGAAACCATAGTTTGAACGAGAGAATCCAGAGGATCTTGGTTATATATTATAACTCACAAAATACTTGAAGTCATTTGTCTGAGACTTGGATCCCATTTTGGAAAGCAGAATAGTATTATAAAGTTCTTTTAGACACTGTTTATTAACATCAAAATGAAATATGAAAAGCACTTTCTGTTAAATCCAGGATCTGAACAATTCTTACAACATGTAGCCTAAATAAACAAAGTAAAACTGTATTGCAACAGCTAGAAATAAAATTGTGTTAATATTAAACATAAAAATAGATTCTTTACTGCACTAATGTATGTTTAATCCTTTCAAAAAACAGACTTTCAAAATAACATCATCACAATTAAGTTACCCCCAAACATTACAACGTGAGTAGCTGTTCCAGCCATCAGTTGGGACCCTCACGTCCCAGACTACTTTTAGTTTTCCTGGACCAAACATTCCGGGCTTCCCAGCAGACAGTGTTGCGGGCCCTAGCAAAGATCACAAAACCCACAAAACTTCTGTGCTACTGTTTTAAGAACAGCAGCATCCACCAGGGAAGAGGAGGTGGGTGGAGATAAACCTAGAAACAGTTGTTTTCTCTTTAAAATTTTACTTTTTTAAGTATTTTTTTTTAATAACAGCTACAGAAAACCGAGACCAGTCTCAGAACAATCTTTTCTCCTGCGTCCAAATAATTTCCCTCTGCCACCTCAGCCATCACCACTTTTGTCAGATCCCAACAAATTACTGGTTGGTGGTCTCTCTATTCTACCCCGAGCCGTATTTTAATTAGTCAGAGCATTGAGAAAATATTATTGTGCAAATATTGGCGAATCTTCAAACAAGAGTACATGCTGTCCATTTTATTCACAATGAAAAAGCTCTTAAAGAGATTTCGATAAAGATTTGCCTCCTGCTTGCAGCCCACATTTGTAATGTTTATCTAAGTGGGGGATATAAATCTCTTTCAAATGAACCCCACAGTTTTTAAACCAGCCTTGTTATAAACTGCCTGTTTCCGTTTTGCCTGCCTAAGCAAGCAATGCCGAGCCTGCTCGGGATAGACTGGAACTAATTTAATGTGCTCCAGGTTTAATCCCCATCCTCCCGGCTTTTACTGGCAGATTTTACACAGAGGACTACTGCTGACTTTAACAATGATTCATGCGATAAGTAGGTTTCGACTTGTTTTTCCACATCAGAAAACACGCAACAGAAACACCACCGAAATCATTTTAATAAAACGTGACTGAGTCAGAAACAGATTAATAAATAAATAAATAAACTTTGACACGAGAACTGTTTTTCCGCGCTAAGCAGCGCTTTGAATTTATTAAGGTTATTATGAGGGAATTTATTCAGCTTGCTTTAAGCAAAAGAAAGAAGGACAGCCTGCAGACCTCTCCGGACATCAACAAGCTGGATCCCAGGACATGCAAATGTTCCTAAACATGCGAAAGAGCGGGACAGAGACAAACCCACGGGTTATGGCCCAGCCCAAAGCGGCACCATTACTCTCCTGCACGATGTGAAAGGAGTTGAGACTCCTGAACACAGGAGGCTCCACTTAAATATGGCAAGAAACTTCACAGTGAGGGTGACGGGCACTGGAACAGGCTGCCCACGGAGGTTGTGGGGTCTCCTTCTCTGGAGACATTCAAAACCGCCTGGACACCTTCCTGTGTAACCTCATCTGGGTGTTCCTGCTCCGGCGGGGGGATTGGACTGGATGAGCTTTTGAGGTCACTGCCAATCCCTAACACTCTGTGATTCCGTGAGCCCCCGGGCCGCCCCCGCTGCCCCGCTGGGGCCGGGCCGTGCGCGGCGGGGCCCAGCAGGGGGCGGTGTTGCAGCGCGGGTCGGGACGCGCCGGCGGGAAAGTGATCCCGGCTGCGGCTCAGCCGCTGCAGCAACCACCGATCGGCACGGAAACGCTGCTGTTCCACCCATCAGCGCGGAAACGCTGCTGCTCCGCCAGTGCCAGCACCCCCTTCTTTCTCTTTGTATTTTTTACCTTTTTTTTTTCTTAAATTCGCAGGACGAAGACATCTTCATTAACACTGAACACTGAAAAAGGGCCAGCTTCCTTTTACAAAATTTAGCCAAATCACCGATGGAGAGATATACACACTATTTTACCATATAGATACTATCTTGCAACCATCTTCTCACTGACCGAATTCCTTGCTCATTTACATAAACCAGATGTTCCTCTGACAAACCAAACTCCTCCAAGAAAAAACAGAAGTCGCTATACATTTCATGTCTGAAATGAAAGATGATGTGAATATACGGCACAAATGTTCCATTAGCCACTAAAGGCAAATGTATACGTTAAGTGCAACAGTTTTCTTCTACTTAGCAGAACTTTTCTGAGGGCTTAGGTGATCCTTGGCAGAAGCGTTAGAAAAGGAAAATGAAGCTACTTAGATTATATTCTCTGCCTTCAATGGCTTTCACTCCCCTTGGGGAAGCCAGCTAAATTTCTTTGCCAGATCTTGACACTCAAACCAGCCCACTGAGTGGACAAATACTCCAAAAGCAGTGATCCATATTCCTCATTCCTGCAGGAGAACTGGCTCCTGGAATCTTTCTTCCCAGTACACGATTCCCGGAGGATATGAGAGGAACAAGAAGAATTTAACTATTCCAGCAATCATTTAACACTTGCAACCTTTTGGTACACATTGATAAACAAAAGGACACGGGGAATACATATTTGCTGTTACCAAAATACGAAACAATCGTACGATTTTTTTTTTCTAAATTCTCTCAGTTACCCCTAATTCTTCTTAGTGCTTTTACAAAAAAAAAAAAAGTTTACTAAAATTTTTTTATTACTATAGCAACAACAATATCTTAATCTGAAAGGCTGAATTCATGGAAGATGCCTGAAGGTTACACTCATTACTCAACTAATCAACTAATCATCCAGAACAGAGTCTTATCTGCCAAATACTCCCAAATACATCAATCAACTAACTTTTGGCATAGAGCTACCAAAATCCTGGTAAGAAGGGCAAATCCTCATCTTAAATTGTATGGAGTGATGCTGAATTCAAAATAAGAGCAAAACATTCAGCATGAGAACTACTAGGTAACTGCAAAGGCAACTTGGACGACGGCAACGGCAAAACTATGAGAAATGTAATTTCTTCATTTAAGAATGTTTGGGAACCACTGGGATGTCGAAACTTGCCCTGTATGCTGAGATCAAGGTATCAATGGGATTTGCAAGAGCTGACCTGGCTTTGAGCAGTAAGCAGCTTTCCTCGGACACAGCACAGCCGTTTTCTTTTCTTAGCCCTTCTTTGCAGCACAGACTAGCGAATACTGAGGCAACTGCAAAATACCCCAGAACTGGTCCTAAAGGATCACTCTGCTAGTTCTCATCCCTAACTTAGGTCACAGATTTCACTGGCCATCATTCTCACCTAAAAATACCATGACAAGGCTTTTAAACCTCAATGTCCAATGACTCGAGAAATCCGTCAACTTCAGGAAAACAGAACCGAAGCAACAGACCCCAGAATGACACATTACACTTAACCTTTACTACTATATGTGCTTTCAAGGGACACCGTGGCCCTGAAAGGGCCGTATGGCCCCAGTGCGCAGCAGCCATGTTTCCCTCCCCTGACAACAGCAGGGTCCTGCCACAAAGCCCACACTTCTCACATCCAAACACTCTTGCACTGATGGCTGGGGAGGGTCTCACAGACTACTGTCAAAACCCCCACATCCACAAAATCTACACTGAGTGTCTCAAAATCCTCTGTATTTAAGTCTCCACTTTCTGGCAAGAATGATTACATGAACATGATCATGTATAAAAGGATAAACATCTATCCGCACGCTGAGACTTCTGCCAACACAGCCAGAAAAATTGACATGTATAACTGGGGGAAAAAAAAAGTTAAAATGCTGTTTTGGCTCCATCCCTCTGGTACTGTAAGCTGCAACCAGCAGTGAGCCTTTGAAAGGCATTCCTCCAAAATCACAAGTTCTCAACTTACAATGTTCTCTCCATACAAAATAACGTGGCATTGCCATATGCTGACAGAAATTTAACTCAGTCTACAATAGCTTTCCCAAGAAATCTTATTATGTAAATAAATAAATAAACAGAATCAGCATGACCCGTCCACTATTTCAACACTACATAACGAGACCAAGTCTAAGTCAGCATTTATACCTTTTTTTTTTTTCTTTTAATTAAGGGGGAAAAAAACCTAAACCTCTCACAGTATCTATCAAAAAGATCACTCACGTAGTTTGTTCCCAATACTCATCAGTAACACAGGCTAATTTCCAGCAGAGGTTCACTTTACGCATCTGATATCACAGGGGATGGCTGAACGCAGGCCCACAGCTACATAATTAAATTCAGTGGTTTCATCCTACAGCAAGGGACAGATTGATAGCACAGTGAGGCAAAACCCCTTATCTACACAACTGATACAGTAAGTATGCAAAAGCTCAAGAGGTTAGGGGGTAGCCCAAGATCTCTGCCTACTCAATCTCCGACAATTTGGCATCAATTAGACCCCTAAAAACAAGATTGATATTCTCAACTGAATTCATATGTGCCATGAACAGCTAAGATGTAACAGTGCCTTTAAACCAATGATATAAGCTACAAAATTTTCTTGCTTATTGATTATAAAAAAAAGCGTCAAACCAATTCCTCCAACCATGGGTCTAATGTTTCTCAAATAATTGGTAATGATCACTGCCTGACTGCAATATTTGTAACACACTGCTTTATCTTTTAAATAAAGATGTAGTTTGCCAGCTCCAATACTGACTTCACAATCTCAGGACTTCATACTGTTGGAGGGTTTTTAGTATTATTTCTACCAGGTCTCCAACTTTCCAGAACTTCGCTTTTACACTTAAAGCTATTGGCTCATGAAGAACAAACCTCTCGCTCAAAGGCTCTTACAGAGAAACCTTGTAAAAAGTCACAGTGCAATATATGGACAGCTGTAAAAATTAAAATATCAAGTCATTTTCCTGACAGTACATAACTGTTCCCTAGAGTGTGTATTTTGTTCATAATAAGCTCTAGATGTGTGAAGAACTGAAAAAGAAACTTCACATATTTTCTTCAGGAAGTTTTTCCCCCAAAAGATTTTTGTCAGAATGGCTCTTCTGGTCTGTGTAACATCCTTTGCTTCTCAGTCTTCCATGCCTGCTACATTATTCAGCTGGTAGACTGGTGAATTATGAAGTTATGAACAACATTATGTTCAGTATTTATGTGAAGAGTACACTTTTTTTTTGGAAGAAATGTAAAAGCAGTTTGCTTCTCAACCAAAAACTAAAAGCACATGCTGAAACAGACATGGAAGGATAAGGGATGATATCTACCAACAGTGAAGAGAACTTGGAAGTTCTGCAATGGGTGGGGAAAAGCTGGGAAGGGCGGCAATTAGAAATGTTTTGGAAGAAGAAAACATTTTTTGGGGTGAAAGTTAATTTTTACTGTGCCAATCACAATTTAAGTTAAATTCAAGTTTATTTTTCCTCATTCAGTTTATGATCTCATCTAGTCATCAAGGATGATTGATGATGTTTCAGGATTTGGGCCTTTGCCAGTTGCAAGTAAAAGGGAATTATTTATTTTTCTGTAGTGCTATACTGCTGCCATTAACTGTATCCCACCCTTTTTTGTTTACAGTCTGTCACGGAAGACACAGCTTTATTGTAGTGTGGTGTAAGCTCTTGTCTGGGGTCAGTAGTGTAAGTGATCTAGCAGAAGCCTTGCACAACGAGCATCACTTTGCACAGAAAGCACACAACCTTCACTCGTGAAATGATCCCTGCCACCGCTCCAGACAGCGCTGTCTGCTCCCATTTAAATGTGGACTTGAAAGCCATACTTGAGCAATGGGCACTACCATTTTCCTTGTGGCAAAACTACATTTATTTAATCCCTTTAAAAACAAACAAACATGAAAATTACTTTGACCTTTGCCTTGGTGCAAGGATTCTGATTTTAAGTGTGTATTACTTTTCTAACACACTGTAACTGTGTCCAGCTGAACTGGGTCAGATTTATGTGCAATTAGGAAAAAAGGAAACCAAAGCAATTTAGTTTTCATGTTTGTTAATATCAGAACATCTTGGAGCAGCATTAAGTTTTAAACTGAAACACACAGAATGATATAAAAAGAAGATAACTGGAAAA
Source organism: Pampusana beccarii (assembly GCA_013399365.1). Lineage (NCBI taxonomy): Eukaryota > Metazoa > Chordata > Aves > Columbiformes > Columbidae > Pampusana > Pampusana beccarii. Next base: position 1,179,787 of record VWYH01003089.1, on the reverse strand, counting down.
GGAGTGGGCTGCTAAAAACTGCATTAAACAAATAATATGGACTTTCTCACTTGATTTTTTTTTCTGGTTTAAACTATTCAAAAATGTGTGTTCGAATGTCCCCACTTTGGCTGTTCATAAGCCACAGGGAGGTTTTTTTTCATGAACTCTTCAACCTGAGAGTTTTAGCAGAAAAGCTTCTTTACAAGGCTTAATTAAAAGCAGGTTTAAGTCGGGGCCCTCAGTCACTCTGGTTTTTATTTTGGCCTTCTCTCTGTGTCAGAAGTCAAGTCCCAAAAGAGAAATGAAGTTCATTATTGAGTCAGGAGAATATTTTCTCCTTCATTCTAAGACCAACTAAACATGTTTCAGGTTTGAGTTTGGCTTTAGGTACCTTCAAATGAGATTTTATATTATATGCACCTAAGGGTGAAATGTAAGAAGATGCTAATAATGATTTTTAACTTTGCTCTACATAATAAATAATGTGTGAAAAGCACACTGCAATCTCCTTTGCATGCAACTGATTTGGTATGGGGAACTGTATATTCTAAACAGATGGTGTTCAGAATGGGTACACTTCACACCATGAGAGGTTCACGATAAATGCAACATCATCGTCATGAAGCACGGTAAATAGTCATGCAGTCACACTATAAAATGAATTGAGCAATGTACCAAACCAGAACAGTACTGACAGATCAGTAGGAAAGCATCCAACTTTTTCCAAATGTTTTAAGTAGTGGTTTATTGGTGAATTTTGACGTTGAATACTATGCTAGCGTTTTTTTAAGGCATGCTCTCCATAAAAGTAAGATTATATTTTAGCATAAATAAATATTAAAAAAAGGGTTCCTATTCATTCCTAATACTGCAATTGTTTTCTTCCTGCAGCCCCTTTTTCCCACATTGCCTAGTCTAATGAAAGTGGCCATAAAGAGATCCACATCCAGTACAGTCCACTGCGATTTCACCAGAACAAGGATGCATGGTCATTCTGGTGCAAGGAACAGGGACCAACAGTCAAGCAGTTAATCGCTTTGGTTAACAGGAAAGGTATTACGTTATCTTTGGTGGTTTTGTAACTGGACAGTAGGCACAGCCTAGTGCACCCTGTTTGCGACCAATAGCAGAAGCAGATGCAAGAGCGTGGTATTTATCATGAGTATTTCTAACAACAGAAACGTGGTGATGTTTTTCAAAAGGCCCTTGAATGGTCACCAGATGTGGAGCACATGTGGCCCTTGAATGCAAGAGAATAATGCAACAATAAAGTTGAATCAATACAACATGTGCCAGTAATCATACCAAGATGACATGCAAAGGTTTTAAAAACAAAAGTATGTAAATTATTTTTAGTTTTTCAGGACAGAAAAACAGGTCACCTGGTTGTCCATGAGTTCCTGCTTCCATGGTGATTTGAGAGCTCATCTGCAAGAAATATGTTGCTCCCTCTGCGAGACAGCATCCAGCTTTTGTGTTTTTACATAAGAAATTCAGCGCTCGTGTCACTACTCACTGAAAACATTTAAGAGTTAAAAGATTTAAAGGTGTCCTCTGCCTCTACATATTTTATGAAAATAAAACTCCTATGAACAGCACATGCAGGACAAGGACAGGATAACTACGTGCCCAGCCAGAGTGCTCTCCTGACGTCTTACAGCTGCCTGTCCTCCTTTGAGCTACAGAAGAGAAGCAGGATGAGAAAGGGCACACTAGTCCATGTTATCTTTACTTCTCTAAGTTAGGAAATTTAGAGAAAACCGGAGACATTCAAAAGAACTTAAATAAAACATTCCTTATTTTTATTGGAGAAGAACCCTTCTGCTCTGCTCTGCTCAGGAAAGGCAGCACTACTATGTGAGGGTAAGTCATCAAACTATGGAGGAGTATGTCTGAATCCTTTGCTGCCTATGGTTTAGCAGCTATTTCACTTTCCCTGCACTCGGGGATGGGAAGGGAAGAAACACTAGAAAAGAAACTGATGGATAGAATTAAGTCATTTTTGGAGTGTTTCTCATCTCTGGTACATTAGCTTTTCCTCTTCTCTTACTAATGCCCTTGTTAAAAAGAATTTGAAACTTTTCTCTTCCCCAGGCAGAGACCCCAGACTATCATTTACTATTTATCCGTTACCAACATTTTACTTTCCTGAAGGATAAACCTACATCAACCTGACAGTTGTGCTGAATGGCAGCGGTTTATGGACTAAGCCATTTATTTATCTAACTACAACCATATGTTTTAACCTGCTACGAAATTATGAAATACTTCCCATCAATAGTTCAAGTTAGATTTCTATACTGAATTGCCTAATGTGAATGTACAGCATTTCTGTACTCCAAACAAACAGAGTGTGAGGAAGTAAATAGCAGTTAACTGTATTCACGCCTTATTAGACACAGCTGCACAAATGGGCTGTCGGACTTCATTAGAAAATACTGTACAAGTTTTACGTGTGCACGATGCCCTTCATTTCTGCAGGCAACACGACTACTTCGAATTACAGGAACACTCAGAACCATATGCTGTTTGTTTTAAAGGCACACAAAGGCCAGCACCTTGGGATGGGGTGGTATAGAGGGGACATCTGGAGAGAAATCTCATTTTTCCTCCTGTGCCTACTACATTTTTAATTAACAAAGCATTCTTATAGAATACATGAAAGAGTAAACACAGAGAAAACAATGCTACAGAAGCCTCAGACTAGGCGGGTCATTTCTAGGTATGGAACAATTATTCCCCTTTGCTTTTTGAGGGAGGATGGCAGGCAAATGAGAAGGAAGCAGTGTTGTCACACCAGTGTGTCTTGTATCAGCCCTCACGTTGCTCCATGTCAAGCTGGGAAAACCACAGCCAGCAGCAGCTTCCAGCATTAATCCACTTTTGCCAGGCCTGCAGTACGCTGACTTTAATGTTCTTGTACTCAAACATGGTGCCATGGGGTGAAACAGGCAGGCTTCCAAAGAGGTATCTTCTTAGATCAAGAAAGTCCCTTAGGAATCTTCGTGACAACTTAACTGAGGAGATGTGAACTGTTTGTGATGTGAACTGGAGAAAATCTAAAGAAAGAATACTATTATAAAAAATCTCGATTTTCCAAGAAACCTCAGGAACATGTACGAAACACCAACTAGTATTGGCTCATTTGTCTGCTACACATACCTGTGGGACAGCAGAGGTGGTAGTAAACATCTGTATTAAATCCTAATATTTTACACCTCTCCAAGAGACACGAGTTGCGGTTACAACTTTGTTTAGGCAGAGGTAACAGGTCTTCTCTAAGAGGACACAAAACAATGAACACTACCCAGGCAGACCTCTGACAAGCCCGATTTGATTTTTAAAATGATTCTTCATGACCTACTGCAGAAGTGAAATTCCACTAAGATTTTGTTGGCTGAGTCAGCATGTTGCCTTCAAACAAGACCTACTTTTCTAACCTAGACAAGTAGACCTGAGCCTGACTTCTTCACTGGAAGCAAGCAAATTATGTATCAAGCAAGTCCATACATCTGCAAGCAATGATATCATAATTTGTAACAAAAGAAAATCTACTACGGCTTCATAGCTGGACTGAGCGCAAATCAACTTGTTGTATAGCACTGTCTCTTTGTGTAGCTTCCTTTGGTGGTGGAGAAGGGGACACAAAATGACTCTCCTTCATTGGAAACGTGGTCAAGAACAAGTCAGAGTGTTGAGAATTCTCTAACTCAGTGCAGGTTCACTTTCACCAGGTAAAAGACAAAATCTTAAGTTAGAAAATGCAGTTAAGTCCTAGGTCACCTCGATATTGGCTGACCTGACACCTCGGTGAACTAACACCACCTTGTTTTCCATCAAGTAAGCAAAATCAAATTAAGAATATACTTACTTTCCTACCGAAAATAATGGTCTGGGGAGAAATATTAGCCTCAGTGTTCGAGCACAGTGGTGCCTTCAAGGAGCTTCATGCTGACAGAGGCAAGAGCTGAGATTTGTAGGCAGCAGCCATAAAGACATGTTTGCACAGGCACGACAAGGCTCACTGAAGTCTTCGGTTTCTTTCTGAGGCAGAAATCCCTTAGCGTGTTCTGTGGGACACAAGGCAAAGGGAGAGGCCAGGCTCACAGCTAGGGATCGGTGCTGTGCCGCTGGGACTATCTGCTTTCCAGGCTGGGGCCGACTAGCGCCCAGACAAGCCAGACTGTGGGAAAGAGCAGTTCGGTGAGCACCTGGGTGTCTGTGCACGTACCCGGTGCCCAGAAACGTCCGGGAGCCAGGGAAGTGCGTGGGCCCCCGGAGAGGGAAATATTCCACTCATCAAAGCGGGGAGACAGAGAGAATGCAACGTGGCAGCCCCACTCTTAATTTTGGATAGCGCCCACAGTAAAGTTTTCATTAGTTTTCAGTTGTGTTGTTCTTTCTCCTTGCCAGTCTGCAGGAAATAACCAAGTATAATCTCCAAAAAATGAGGAAAACTAGGCTGACAGACTAATATAATTACATACAGTGCTGGCACTATCAAACTGCTTTGCAGATAAGAGATTTGATAGGTGATTTACTGCAATTGAGCTAACAACCACAACGATAAGCAGTTCCTATGAGTAAAGCTCTCACAAGATGCTGTGTTCTGAGGGGCTGATTTCATTATTATTGAAACAGTGCCTGGAATCTTACCTAGGGACAACTCATAGACTGTAAAAACAAGCCAATGTTCATTTCCTTAAAGACAATAATATAATTAGTGAAAGCAGACAAAACTGAAAGGTTAATGTGTCCTGCTCAAAACCTATAGCAGGGGCAAAATTCACTTAGGATTATGAGCTTAGAAAGTCTACGTATCCTCTTAAAAAAAACCCTGCTCTTCTAACCTAGATGATGACATGCTAAATGAACCATCTTGACTAAAAGCATAAAAAAATACACCAAACAAGGTTCTTTATCAAAAAGCATTGGTATCATAATGAACAGAATGGATAGAAAATAAAATGCTAGAGCAGATAGAGCCTCCTACCTCCCTATCTCCATTCATATACAACTTTGCCTGTACAGTAACACACAACACCAAATTAATGAGCTTATTGGCAGAGACTAGAAACCACAATAACACACTTGATTCAGTACTCATCAAAATCTTGCCAATTAACTTGCCCATCAGAAGGCTGATGAATGGGCATTGCTAATGGGATTTCTAATGCTGAGGCAAAAAGATGGAACCTGCACTCTAGCACCGCTTACCTGTGATCACTCACGTCACATCTAAAAAGATACCACTTACAGGTCCCTGCCCCCAAGATATAAGATGCTGCTACCAAGAGTGCTTGAATCCTTCACTGTGTTAGATCTGAAATAGTGCATGCCATCTTTTTGCAGGTTAATGTTCCAAAAGATTTGCCCAGCCCACTGGAGACATTTATCACGTTTTTGGAAGTTTTTTTTAAAAAAAACACATTTCGCTACTCAGTCTGACCTGTGCAAGTAATAACAGAAAGAAAAAAGATAGATAGATAGATAGATAGATAGATAGATAGGTAGGTAGGTAGGTAGATAGATAGATAGATAGATAGATAGATAGATAGATAGATAGATTTTTTTTGTTTTTTGTTTTTTTTTCTGAGGGTGGCAACGATCTCCTTAAGAAGTTAGAGACTGGAAAGCAGATCCTGCCACTAATGTAAATCCAGTAGTACAAAACTCTCTATCAGTGGAGTAGGGCAGACAGCAAAGCAAGGACTTGCTGAGAGCACATGCGACAGCAGCTTTGCCTCTTGGAGCAGAACTATCTACGTAAGAGTACATGGTGACTTATTCAATATAGTTAATACTATGCCTCTCCACAACTCCTCCACATATACTGGTAGGGAGTGAGGGCATCTGCTTTTCAGCCCAGTTAACGTAATCTTTTACAGCAAGTAAGCAGTTAATGTTATATTTTAAGGGGAAGAGTCACAGAGGAGAAAGGCTGGTAAGTGCCAGGCAGAGCCACAGCTCCGCACAGGGATTCCCTGGGGCTGGCAAAGGGCTCTGACTACCACAGGCAACAAATGTCCATATGAAACTGAGAACCATGCTGCCCTTCTGCAACATGGGCCAACCACATACCAACTGCCGTGTAATTTCAACATGCACCTCAAAAGAAAACTGGCAAGAAAAAAGGTATTAATTGTTTAAACTTCTAATAAAATAATATGTGCATGTAGGGGTGGTGGTAGTAGTTTTTTTACTTTCCCCCTCCCAAGAGCTGGCTCCCATTACCATAATTTATACATCAGGATTCTTTCATTTTGCATCAAGTATTCCGGTTTTGTACACAGAACATTAATGTAACAGTTCCCATTGACTTAATGTGCTTAGACTCTTCTTCCCATAAGGCTTTTAAGTTTTATTGATGTGGACATTTGTTCACTTAAGAAAGCCATTTCTTTATTAAGTGCTCATTTTAGAGGCTCTACAGGACTCTTATCTGGATACAAAATGTTAGCTCTTTCAGAAGATGAGGAAAGGAGGTCTTTACTTTTTAAATGAGAGCAACAATGGCAATACTTTCCAGTTTTTCAGACCAAAGGAAAACACATTTCTCTGACAAGAATACAAAAAGATATGCTTAACTCCCACATGATATGGTAATCCCACTTAAGGTATTTTAACCCCTTGTCAGCCAGAGTTCAAAAAACTTAGTTTCTAAGTTTTCTTTCAACCAATTAATAAATTGTCAGTAGAAACAGCTTCTATTCACTCTCAAGGGATTTATTTAATGTTAAAACCTGTATGTTATTTTGCTTTCAAAGTAGTGACGAGAGCATTCTGCTCGCACAAATTTAGTTTAAATAGAAGAATTATATATATACATATATAGACTAGAGGAATTATATACATATATAATGGCTGATGCATAAAACCAAACACACTAAAACCAACTTATCACTTCCACAAACTTAGGCAACTGTTTTACCTGCACTGCTGCAGCACTGAGGTGTCCCCAGCAGTTAGGGCTCTGTTTTACAGAAATGTATAGAAAACACATAAACACAACTGAATTACTGTTAAAAACAAGGTATCATGAACATAAAAGTCATTGAATAAGCAGAAGAAATTAACTGAGACCATGCAAGGCACGTGACAAGAAGCAACGCTATTTCAAGGCCGGTACGCACCAGTTTTTAAGCAAGGCCATGAAATTTAACAAAAAAATTATGTAGAATAAATACTTCCAAAGTTAAAAATATCACATGTATAAAGGCAGAATCGAAATGGGTTTACATGTTCTGGAAATGACTTCCAGTTTGAATGGAGCAAGCCTAACAAACGGTTAACTAAGAACTTGCTGTATATAATTTGGAAGCTTAAGCAAGTGATTGCTGCAGGACTATTTTCTCTTCAGAAGTCATCAACAAATTACATTTGATTCTCTAGCTGTGCAAGACAGAATACATATCAGTGTCCCAATTGCAATCTGATCCAAAAGGTACCAAATTCCAGAGGATGACCTTTGCAATCAACATCATATCATGCAAGAGAATTCATGCCATATGTAACTTTATGTTGAAAAGTGACTGATCTTATTTCTTTTTTTTTTTCATAATATAACATCCCTTATTACAGGCAGCTAACATCATGACTCTTCTTTCTGAATACTGTTGGAATATCTCTTCTAAAAAGATTTACTGAGCAACATCGTAGGCCACCAAAAAGACAATTTATTGCACTGAGCTGAGCTACATAAGTATACATTCCATGTAGACTAAAGCAATATAAATAAGAATAACAAGGAATGCCACTGATCTTAGTCTATTCTATGTAGAAATAAAGGTCTCACTACAGCTGAATTATGAATCATTATTGCAGAGCAAGAGGAATTACTCCAAAAGCTCTGCTATTTCCTCACTGTTTTCTATCAAACCGCTTGCTTCAGCAGCCCTGAAGCCCACGCTTAAGCTTTTGGTCTACACCAGTTTAGAGTCAATAAATGTCACCTAGTACCTACTGCACCCTGTAGAAAAGTCGAGAACTCTGAAAAGTGAATTCTAGGCTGGGAAAGTCTGCAAGCTGGTGGCTTATGCTTTCCAAATTTATTGGCATGGGGTCCTGTGCAGGCACACAAAAATGAACAACGCCTACCATATTCTCCAATGGCCAAAAGGGCAAATAAATAATAATGTCATCCTTGATTAAGCAACAAGTCATGTGTACCCTGCATTTGTAAAAGACGGTAAAGAATCACGGCACAGAACAGAATGGTTATCAGTACTCAAGCTATTAGATCTTGCTACCGGAACATTAACTACAATGTAAAATATTCAGCTGTATTGCAGTTTTTTCCACTTCTCTTCTGAGTTTGCACTCTAATATTCATATGAGAAAGAATGATGTAATTTTATTAACCTCATAACCACTTTCTGCCAACAGAAAAATAAAAACATTGGAATGACCATCTGGCATTAAGTTTCTGTTTCTCTTAAAAACATGTCTATATTTTCTGTTTCTCAAGACACTAAGGACCAAAAAAATAATCTGTCTTCTGACATATTTTAGGGCACAAAAATGAGAAAATAGAACCAAAATAAACCACAATTAATTAGTATTTGAAAATTTAAACGTGAAGATACTATACTATCAGGAACTCTCCATGTAAACGTGTCCATAGCTTCTACCATTAGAGCGTTTCATGTACTTATAGGATTACCAGGAGCCACTAAAAACTCCAGATACTTGTGCTAAAATATTACAGTGCTCTGTTTCCTATGACAGCACAGTTTTGAAAGAAGAATGGAAAAGAACCTGTAAAATTTTTAAAAATTAAAAAGTCAGCCTCCGAAAACAGATAAGTTAACTTTAGACAGTAATGACTGATAAATATATCACATATTCTATATCAAATTCACCCATAATGATGACTTTGATACATAGATACACGGCAGCCCATCTTGTAAGATCTATCTGTACTGGCTAATCAACATTACAGCACCGTATTTGTTTTTCTAAGCAGCCCAGGTGATGCGCAGTACCCACCTGTATGTTCTTGACAGAGACCAGAAGTCTAGATGTAACACTCTCAAGCTGGGTACACCAATCATGAGCTCAAATCCAACAGGACAATGCATGTGAGGTGGTGGCACACACTGTCGTGTCAATTGAGTAGCTGTCCTCAATATCTGCTAGAAACATGCCATTTCCAAACCCACTAATGACATTTCTGATGCCATAGCTGGGAGATGCTAAGTGTGGAAGCACTGGCCCAGTCAACAAGGTACTTGCCTCAGAGACAAGTACAGGACATGAAGGGAGTCAAATCCCAGAGAGGACCTGGTCCCAATTCAAGGAGCTAAGTCTGAGAAGCCAGACAATTCAAACAGGTGAAAGCCGAAAGGATTTTTAGCTGGATATGAATCATAAAGCTAATTATAGATGACCAGAACAACACAGCCCCTAGTTCACACTCTAGTTTTCCATCTATAGAATGAAACTGTGAATATGTTGGGGACTGGGGTTTTGTTTGTCTGTTTGTTTTTAAAGTATGACCCTTAATTCCACTTACCCTTGAGATTAGGTGACATTATTGAGCATCATAAACCAAAACTTTCACAGTATTGAGATCCAATGGTAGCATCTTGGCTTCTTGGTCAATACTAAAGCTGTCTAATTTCCCAGTAAACTGAAATGCTGGTCAGCAGGTGCAAGATATTTGTACCACTGTAAAGTCTCAAGAAACAATAATCCCTTCCCCAACACTATAAAAACAAACAATGAATTTAGTAATACTTAAAGATTTCCTTACTTCGGGCAATGGAGTTAAGATAAGAGTCCTTGCACATTTGCAGTTTTACAATGAAGTTTATCCCAGACATCTCAAAAAAAAGAAGAGAATATCCTCATCCTAAAGCAGAAACACACCCCTCACCTTTTTTTTATTGGGGTGAGGGGGTGGTCTGTCAAAATAGTTGTTCGCTTTCAACAGTTCCGGTGCAAAAAAACCTGCCTGATAAAGTAGGAGTTGTTTGTAAAGAATAAAGCAAGAAATACCAGTATGATTATGGAGGAGATGTTTGTTTTAGTTTGAGTTATTACTAGTCATTGTGTGTGATGGAAGGAAAACATTATATAGGCATCTACACCAGGAACTTTCTACAGTGGGATCCAAACACAGTAGAACACAGAACCTGCATTTTAATTCCACTCAGTCTAGTGGAAAGGTTTGCATTTAAAAATGTGCAGCAGACACTCAGCTGAGGACAAGATGTAACAAACCTTTAGCTGTCATTGCAGTGCAACTGGTACAACCATTGCCAGAATTTGGTGTTGCACAGAAATGGCAGTAGTATGAGTAAACTTTTTGCTCACGGCAACCTACAGAAGCTTGGAATCAACTTAAATCGCCCCTCTTCTGTCTTACTCCGAAGTACAGTGGCAGAATTTCATATTGCTTGGAGACATCTGTCTTATTTGGGGGAAAGAGCATTTCAAGTACTCCATATGCTATTTTAGAAACATAGTCCAATAGACTTTCTTGCACCGAATAAACCCCAACCTTGATACTTAAATGGATGGGGCTATAAATAAGATAGACTACTGTTAAATCTTGAGAGTAATATTATGCCAGAAGGATGCAACCAATTCCAAAAGGCAGCACCCAACCTGGGGAGTTTCAGAGCAATACCCTTCCCAGAGCAACTGCACATTCTCCTGGGGCACATTATGCCCCCATTCACACTGTTTACTGCTGCTGAGTACTTTTAAACTGAATTTGGAGGCAGAAATCCCTGCTCAGTGAATATATGAGTAGTATATGCTAGAAACGACAAAATTTTTTTTTCTCTCAGTGTCACATTTTGTTTAAACTCTGGAAAGAGCTCCTCTCCTTATGCTTTTGCATTTCACGGGCCTCTACTGCCTAATAAACCTCCATGAAAGCCACAGTTTTGAGGCGAACAGGGGATATTGCTAAACAGAGCTGAAACGTGTGGAGTGACAACACTCTTTCTTACTTTCTGTTACCTCCCTAAATTTTAAATCCCCACTTGAAGGAAAGCAAGGCAGTTACATTTACATGAGAGGTACTGGGAAGTTGCAGGCAGGGACATTTATGGATGGTCAGAATTAGAAAAATGGAAAGAGGACCACAAGAGAAGGAAAATACAACAGGGCGGGATATCTCCTTGGTAAACAGGATATACTGTTTCAATCCACGAAGCATTTAAAACTTCTGGGTAGTAAAAACTCCATCATGTGCAGAGGTGGAACAGCAAACACAAAGAAAACTTGTTATTGAGCAGATGAATCATCCTGATGCATTACTTGTAACACAGCACACCACCCGCTTTCCTTTGAGGTCAAGACCATGATTCCATCAAAAGTCAGTTTCAATCTCAGACCATTTATCCATCCCAGTTAAGGAGAGGACAACTCTGTAGTTAAGTGTGCAGCTGCACTGACTTTCAGCAAATTTCTGGTCAAAAACCGTATTTCCTTGCTGGAGTTGTGAAAAACTTCTTGAAACAACACAGGCCTGAAAACTGTATAGTTACATATCTTTAATGATGATAAAATACTGGGATTGGGTTGTTTTGTTCCTCTACCATGTTACTATCAGAACTGAGTAGCTGCAACATCAACTAAAAGCAGTGAGGAATCAAGGAGGAGTAAAAAGAAGGAAAATGGAAGACATTTATCAACATAAGAGTTAGATTAAAGGTTTGATGTCAGCAATGTGGTTTTTCTGAAAAGCACAAAGTCGACTAAGCAGACAGTCATAAGACCCATCAGAGAAATCCGGTAATGAGAGAAATTCCAAAACTGTGCAGATTTATTTTTTTGGGAAACCTGAGGATTCTAACACGAGCTGTTTATATTGGGTTATCTCCTCTGGCATCAGCTGAAGTCTGACATGCATCCATCAGTGAAAACTCTAGAATTCCTACACTGTCCAAGCCTAATAATATTACTCCCAGTAGGTCTTTTGCAAACAGTTGTCATCTTCTACATGGTTCTAATATAGGATAGTAACAATCCTACTTTCATTTTGAAACAATTACTTTATATTGAGTATTTTTTAATATTTATTATTTTAAAATATCTGAAACATAACGATTATGCTAAGGAATTTCTCAGTAGTTTTGCTGAAATAAACTACCACGGCATCAAATTCAGTGCAGAGTGTTATGTACCAGCCATCCACAATGTAACACCCTAGCTGATTTTTTAAAAATAAAAATATCTCTGTTGTCTTCTGGGTCTCTTACTATTTTGCTCTTCCTACAAGCCCCTGTGAAGAGATCAGTGACAGGCCATGTGCTCAGAAGCAGACAAGGCATCTCAGAATCTGTCTTCAAAATAGAGTCAGTAAAAGGTTACATGCTGTACACATTGTGTAATTCAAAGTAATTGTTGTTTGAACTACTGAAAATGAGTATGTGCTTAAGAAACAGCTACAAATGTTAGCCTAGAAAGCTTGCTTTGGCTGACATATTTTACCTTAATATGATGGGTGGAAGGCAGTGGGTATAATTCAAAGCCACCTACAATTATGAGAGTGCTTGTTATACATGTCTTTTTTATGGAATATATAGTTTGGTTGTTTTTTACCTCTGTTTTTCCACTCCCTGATGATTTACAGCATGGCTTTTACAGCTGTCTGTTGTTGTGAAAACACTGCTGAGCTTGCAGCTTTATTTTGATTCTAAAGCTGAACTGGTTTTAAGATGGAACTTAACCAGTTTCTGAGAAGACCTATGTGACATGAGTCACTGAAGGAGAGAGAAGGGAACTACAGGCTGTCAGTCCCACACTCTGCAGTCCAGACAAACCAAAGAAGGGCTGCAATGAGTTCTTTTACCCAAGATGTGCTTATTAACTAGACAGAAGGCCATATATGTTATTCAAAAATATTTCCGTCTTAGCAAAAGAAAATAGTTTTTTAAAATTAATGTGGACAGGAGGCTTGCTAGTATTTAAGTTTTGCATATCTTGCACCCCAAATGTCACAGACATTCATTGACTACAAAGCAATGAAGTACGGGCTGAGTCTTCTCAAAGGGCCAGGGATTATATCCGGCTGATCGCAGGGACAGTCAGTTTGTTGGTTTGTTTTCGACATCTAAACAAAGATGGCTAATTTTCACAAAAGAAGTAAGGACCACACTACGCACTTTACTCATTTAAGGCTGACTCTAACTTCATTAGAAGTCAGCTCATGAAGATGTGTCTCTTGCTAGGATTTCAGAAGATGGTTCCTATAAAAACAACACAATGGCAGAAAAAACAGCACAGGAAGGAAAGTGTTGAGCTTTCCATGAATTTCAGCAGAAACGAACTCTGTTAGGTTCTTAGAAAAACTCCTCCTTTGTTTGGTACATCTCCAAAGGCTACTAGGATAGAGTTCAATGCACCTCTAACTCTTAATTTCCTGAGAGAAATCCAAGTGATACAAAATGGTATGTAAATAATACTGTGGTCACCAACAGGATGCCGTAAAAAAGTAGTGGTGGGAAAAGCTGAGGGCAGATGACAGCTGTGAGCAAGAGAATTCTCTCTTGGTGCGTGGAATTTCCTACTATGCTTTCATCTGCTCAGTAAATTACACAAGTTTTACACTCACATAATAACAAAGTCCTCTCTACATTTGATTCAGCACATTACCCGAAGAAGCGTCTTCAGAGTGGTAGCAATAATAATAATTCTAATAGTTATAATCTTATCCAATGCTAAAAGTGATAACATCTTGACATTTCATACAGATATAAAACTGCCACCCAATTCAGATTATTTATATACTTCACCTTTAATGTCTACCGTTTTATTTCTAAAATTATTCTTAGAGAAAGCTATAAAAGATTAACTATGTAGGTTCCCACTCCTTTTATCAGTTTGGCAATAAAGAAGAGCTTTTTAGCATAACATCCAACACACTTCTTTGGAAAACATAAAAGCTACAGAATTCAATGGGAATTTAAAAATTAAACAAAACATTTCTACTTACGTAAAATAAATAAAATAAATAAATAAAATAATAAATAAATAAATAAATAAATAAATACATAAAATAAATAATATGTACCTGCAGAAGTAATCTCTCAAAGGCAAGGAAGTTGTCCCATTTGGAAGTCTGGGGGTGTTTCAAAGTCTGGACTGTGGCCAGCACAAGCTGCAGAAGACCACAATGGTTTTCCAAAGCTTTGAGATTATTTCTGAAAAGCTGAATGTATGAGCTGAGCTGTTCTGGGGTGACTCTGCCTGTGGAAAGGAAAACAGGACACAGCATTCAGTGGTGGCAAATACAAATCCAGATTTTTTTAATTATAGTGAATGGGTTATAGAAAACTTCAGAGACTCACTCCACTCTGGGCCTGATCCTACCTTCAGTGCAACCACTGGGAGCTTCAAGCTTCCAGCAACAAGCCAGGATGAAGCTTTACTTCATCCATGAACTGTGGCTGAAGGTATGTGGTATGGCACATTGGTATGGCACATATGGTATCTAACAACACCCAACACATGCTGACATAAACGGTAATGCCATTTGTTGTTTTCGCACATAGAGGGACATTAATTTAAGCTAGGGAAACAATACTTGGTGACTACTTCTAAACAATGGTCGATCTTTCTATTTTTATCATTAGTCCAATGGGAATTTGTGAGCCTTCTACCTTAAATGAAACTCACACCTTCCAGCTGCTTTCTGAGGGTGCGTTTCTGACTAGTGTTGACTAAAAAAATAGAGATAATGTTAGTGATTCAAGGAACTGTTTTCTGGAGCTATTCTTGGAAGGGACACTTCCAAGGCATGACTCTTCAGTTTCTGAGATGCAGTCGGCGCAGCATGATTTCACTCAGTACTTGAAAATAAACATCCCAGTGCCCATACATTGGCCTGTAGATCTCGCCTTAACAGAAGAGCATGAGGGGAATCATTCAAGCCACACAAACACTACAGAATTAGCAGTTATTCCATCCAACACTAAAGTGCCAGCTAAAATGTTCAATCACTTTGCATTTCAGAAATTATCTGTTCCGGGGAGGAAGGTCCTTAGTACCTCGTCTGCCCCAAGAAAATTATCACAGGCCACCACACATGCCATTACCACACAAGGAAAAACGGTGTCAAAACATCATCCTAATTGCAAGTCTGGATGGACATCCAGTCCAGGGCTGTGTCCTGGTTTCTGGCAGCCTCTACCAGTAACGAGTCATCTTCCTCAAGCAAACCAGACCTAAAGAGCAGCGACATGTGACATCCTTTAACTTAAACGGGACAGCTTAAACGGGACAAAAGTTAGTAGATCGAGANGCTTTGGTGCCAGGAAGGCAGTAGGCTGAGCTGATCCTAGGCGGCTCATGGCTTACACCACCGATCATTTTATTCAGTACTTTTCCATAAGGGAGAGATCTTGTAAGACTGCCATTGTGTTTCTTCTCTGCATTTGGTTATATCATCACTTCACAAGGCGCTTCACCTGCCTCCATCCTTTCAGTATCATACAAATAGTGAATAAATGATTCCAACAGTGAATAAATGTTGAAAGCACTTCCTCTCAGTTTCAGTGATACCAACGGTGTTCTTTGGAAGAGCATTTAGATTAGGGAAAGCTGCTAAATAAAGCAAAACCACACAGGCTCTTTATGTGATTTTTAATGGAAAGCATCAAAACAAAAAGTCAGCAAATTAACACACAAATCAAGCTGACACCACTCAGTAGGCCGGAAAGCTGACAAAAGGCTTCCACAGTTAACCCACATAGGCTAAAACAGCAACCACAGCCATGTGTGTTTTTAGACTAAACACTGGAGCTTTCAGCCTTGTTTTATTTCTTTTAAAGCTGTGTCAGGCAGATTTACATGGTGATTTGAAAGTGTCAGCCCATGATGCCTTGCAGCATACCTTGGATAATGTCTGCATTATTACCTAGAGCAGTTCTGATATATAGTAGCATATTCAAAATCTGATAACTTGCTTCAATTGAGAAAACATGGAGTTGCCAGCCCTTCCCTCATACGAAACAGTAAAATGGGAGGGCTTTCAAGACTTCTGATTTTAATTAAAAAAAAAATAATTTTTCAAGAGTTTTGTTCCATATTGTCCCTTGTGAAATTGAATCCAGATGCAGCACTGGATCAGTCTGAGATCCATTCAGCACCATTTCAGATAAACAATCAAATTCTTTCCCACCCTAAGAGTACCACCAAAAGAAAGTCCAACACATATGTAAACATAAGTGAAATCCTGACCTTAGTAAGTCATTAACAAAACTTACATTGGCATTAAAGAGCCCAGCATCTCATCTGTGATATTTACAATATCCATGGAACCACTCAGATCCTGGGTTCAAGAGTTCCAGCCAATTTCTACACAGAAATCTCCCTCGACAGCTGGCTGATGCATACAACTGTTCCAGTAGATGAGGAAAGGAATTTGGGAAAGTGATTGGTGGTAATCAGCAATTAAATGACTTTTCCTCAGGCCTAAATCCTCACCACCTTTCCTGCTGCTTGCTCACAGTGGGAGATTTCAGCACAACAGACTGAATTTAATCCAATCCCACCCCACCAGCCTTCTACTTTTTGAAAAGCCCCTCTGCTGTGCCAAGTCCTTTTGTGTTGCATGGTGGCAGACAGGTCCTATGAAATCAAAATGAGATAGATGCCAACCACATCATCGTATTTCAACTGTCATTTTGTTCTTCTGAAGCAAATCCAGGGATGCACAGGCAGAAGCAACTACGGGCAGAAAGGACTGCAGTCTAAGTGTCTTGCCCTGCTCTCTTCTCTTCCTGCTCCATCATGGTCATGCTCTGCTCCAAAACCTGGCACTTGCCCATAGCCAGACATCTGTGGGAGCATCCAGGTCTCACTCAGGAGGGCCACATAATGCTGACAAACCACTTGTTTTTCAATTCTTCCTTATCAGAAGAAAGAGAAGCATGACCTCAACCTCCCTTAAAAAGTACCAAAAAACTTTCGTGCACAAACACTCAAAATTCTACATTGTCTGGGAAGTAACCTTTGCCATTAATAGATACCAAGTGTAGCATATGTGAAACAGGTACATTTATTCCCAAATCTGCCCACTACATTAAATCATGATACAGCACTTGATAAAAACAACATCTACCACAAGCAACATTAGAAAAAAAAATGTTTCAAAGCTTCATGCCTCTTCCCAAGTACAGTAGAAAGGATAAAATGAGTAGGTGGTAACTGGGAAGTCTCACACTGAAACTCAAATATTAATAGAACACAGGAAGATGGGAAGCAGAGAAGGAAAACAGTAATGCTGATAGACTGACGATGCGTTTAGTGCAGGAATTAATTCAGCTAAGAAACTGTGAATGGTTACTTAGGAACAAAGTATTTGTGCACTAATGGAAGAATGAAAAAATATTGTAGGGGATGAAACTGGACATCACAGAAGTAACAGAAACATGATGGACCAGGTACCAGCCTCACTACTGAAGAGCCAGTTCCATCCAGGAAGACTGAAAGTCAGTGTGATGAACAGCTCTATATTTTAGTAATCTGATAAACTGAGGATAAAAAGGAAGAGATAACAGGGACTAGCCTAGAGTAGGAAAAAAGAAAACTAATATTTATATCTAAGAAATGGTGAAAATTAACTACCTTTTTAGTCTGATATCAGAAAAGCTTCAGGACAAACGTCCAAGTAAAAAATACCTTGCATCACACAGGCAAGTGGGATAAAATGCAAAGTATATTTTTAAAAGAATATAATGTCAAATTGATACATAAACAATTAATGAATTAATTATAATGCAAATGTATTTAGCATAACATTAACCATGCCATAACCATTTTCAAAGGAGAAAAGACAAGGCTTAGAAGAATTGTAAGATACGTAAGAAACTTCCAAAAGTAGACGGCAGGTAAAACACAGTAAGGAAGTACTAGCATATGAAAAGAAAAGGTAAAATAAGAGTCTGCTTGTGTGCGCATGTACATATTTTTAGTAAAAATTTTGGTATTAAACAGTGCCAAAACGGGTGCTGTCACAAGGCTACGAAATATCATTAATATGGAAAAAGAGCAGAAGGCACAGCTGGATTGCTTTGAGCATTGTTTCAATGTAAGTGGGATGAAATTTAACAGTATGAGGTGCAAAATTATGCATTTTGAGGCTAGGATAAAAGCATCTGCTTTAAATTGGGAGTTAAAACCTGGAAATGACAGAAGAAGGAAATAACGTGTAGGCCTCCTCATTGTAAAAAAGCAGATACAATCCATACTGGGTGATATAGTTGCAGTAAAAACAGGGCCATAGAAATGCCTCAGTACAAAGCTTCTCCCCCTGGAGCACTCCATGCAGCTACAACCACCCCCATCCCTGGAAGTTAAACTCACAATTGTGCTGCATGCACAGAGCGGCTCCTATAATGATTAGAGGGACAGAGAACTTAAGTCAGGAAAGCAAACCAGAAATTCCTGGCTTATACGGGCTCCCTGCCCCACCTGGAAAAAAATAAAGATTTCTATAAATGCACAAAAAATATTTACATTAAGGGTCAATATTGGTACTAAATCAATGGGCATAAATAAAGCATGAATATATTTACACAAGATATTAAGAAACATGTCCCTGTATCGATCAATATTGCACTAGTGGAGACGAGTAGAGGTACACTAATCTAACTTCTTGTAAGGTGAGGTTTGATGAGTGTCTAGTGAGCAGTTGCATAGATGCTCACAAGACTTAATTCAATACAAATGGCTCCCTTCAATCCTTAACTCCTATAATAATTAATTGGCAAACATATTGGGACATATAGATATTGAATTCCACCTCCAACTTTCAAGAATTCAGGGCAGATCCCAAAAGACCAACAGATCAGTTTTGCCAACTTCTAAATTACAGAAGCCATACCTTGTATGTGAAAAAAAAAAAAAATAGTTGAAATAAATGATTTTTTGTTAAATATGAAAATAGCAGCACTCAATACCAACATCTGCAACACCATATCATATATAAAACGAAGTTAATACTACGTACACAAATGATGATGTGTACAATAAGACTGAAGGGAAGAAATAATTCTACTACTAGTGAGGCAGATCACTCAAGTTAGATATATTGAGGTAGAAATTACCAGCAACTGATACTAAAGGTCTGTCAAAAATCTGTTTTTGAATAGTGAGAGTAGCCTGAGTTGAACAGAAAGACTTTCACCTCAACAGTTAAACAAAAAGTTAACTAGACAAACCACATTTGTAGACATCAAGACGCGATTCCACAACACGACAATTTTCCATTTTAAATTAATGCTGCAGTCTACATAGTGCAATGCAGGCATCGCTTCAAGAAAATAATTATTTTTCAAGATAACTTTACTGGTAGAAGTAAATTTTTAAAATTCAGAATCCCAAAGCACATTTTTTTTAATGTAAAGATTTACAGATGAGCGAGGTGTCTAAAGAGCAAAGGTCAGATTTATCAATGTGCTGTTGCAAACATACAGTCCTTACTTTTTCATCTAACACTTAGTTAATTATCTCCATAGGGACAAGAAAACAAGTAAAGAGGAAAGTACATTTTGTGACTGATTGAATAAATAAGTGGATGCTTTTCC
The DNA here is from genome assembly GCA_013399365.1 of Pampusana beccarii. Lineage (NCBI taxonomy): Eukaryota > Metazoa > Chordata > Aves > Columbiformes > Columbidae > Pampusana > Pampusana beccarii. The sequence continues at coordinate 1,160,258 of VWYH01003089.1, read as the reverse complement.
AAGACTACAAGAATCGCCAAATACACATAGCTTTAAACTTAGTTCAGTTTCATGCAAGAGCATTTTGAGCTTCACTGGCCAGAGCGCTTTTGCTGAGGTCCATTTTTCACTTGACAGAACCACGAATCAGAAACGATCTTGGCACACTTATGTTCACAGGTGAGATTTTTCAAGGCAGTAGAGGGCTGAAAAATTCCAAATAAATCGTTTTCCTCGTCCACAGTCTTAGGAATACAGACCTATCTCTCCCACCATGTCCAATGCTGGATACTTGTGAGGAATGTAGAAAACCCTCATAGTGCATGAAGCCAATTGGACAATGGTGCTGCTAAGGGAGTCAGATATTTTGCAAAGTGAGAGCAATTTAGTAGGACGGATGACGCCCTTTGTGTATCCTTGTTAGTGTAACTTCCAGATGTTATTCTTATTAACTCTAAATGCTTTTGTATTTCTTAGGAAGTTTCAGTAACACTCTTCAACAGCAAGTGCCACAAAAATAATTTTGTCTCAACTTTCTTTAACTTAAAAAGTCATCCAGTCCTTAAATTGTTAATAAAGACGAGAAGAACGCGAACTACTCCCTAGTTCTTTGGAGAGATGAAAAGTAGGCCAGTATTAGATGCTGCTTGGCTGGCTTCTCCAGAATCAGGCTCTGGACCTGAAGAACACTAAACCTCACAGCAGACTGAAAGCAGATGTCACAGGCTTATTTCTAAGACCGCACGCTCATCTCCCACAAGCACAAACCCATCTGCTCTGGGACTGATGGTCACTTGTACGCCTGCGTCCCTTTTCTGTTGCTGGAGCACTAGTTGCTGGAGATAACCCCACGGTCACAGGTATGACAACAAACAGCAAGTCCCCACTGCAGCAGCCCCACGGTAAGTCCACCTTGGGGGCCGAGCAGCCCTGAAGTACAACCAAGACTGCATGGCAGCAGCAGCCTCCAGCAGGACTGTGCCACCGAGGAAGAGCCGCGGCCAAGCCTTCCTCCCTCACTGGCCCTGACTGACCCCCATTCTTCCCGCCACCTTGGCAAAAGCTGCAGGACACGGGCGCTGGAGCTTGGCCACCCTGCCCTGCCTGGCACAGGCTTTCCAGTGCGGCTCAAGTCCCTCCAGACTGATGGACTGTAAGGGAGGCAGAGTCTCTCACCTGTCACACGTCTGAGGTGTGCACTCCAGTGGCTTTCAAGGACATAGAAGTCATTGACAATGGTGACAACTATGCTGAGGTTTAGCAAACCCTGGAATAGAGAACAAATGAAGCTGGACTCTATTTACCACTCAACTAACACTTGCCATATGAGCCTGAACATCTAACCCAACTCGGCTTCAGTCTCATCAGCTGTAACATGGAGTTAGTTTTCACAAAAGCAGTTTATGGTTCACCACTAGGTGTGTATGGTATCATCAAATCCTTGTTTTAACAGTGTTCCTAGATAGATAATTTATATTCACACAAGTGCCATATGCTATTTTAGCCTTCTCTGCTAATTAGCCTGAGTCTTTTGTTACAAAACCAAAACCATGCTTAAATATCAGTTGTTACTATTCTTTCAAAACTCTTTTATGTGCCTTAAATTCTTTCATGTGCATTAAAATAAAGAATACTCAATCCATTAGGTGGGACAATTGTAACTAAAGCACTCTAATATAATCTTCAAGATGTTCGGTTCTAAGCACCTAAATGCAGATGTCTAAATACGATGCCAGTTACGATTTACAGTTCCTATATTATCTACATTTTCAGGTTTCCCAGTACATTCAGAAGGCTTTGACAAACATGACTGGTAGCCTACGTGACTCAATATGCATTGATAATTTTTTCTTTTTACCACTTCAGAGCTTTTTTTTTTAAAATGCATAGCCACTTCAACCCATTCTTTCCTGCTTTGTGTACTCTGCCATTCAGTTTCTCCTTTTCATTGTTAAATCAGTATGAACAAAAAAGTAACAGCTAACAGTAGCCAGCATCTACAATATTCTCTGGTTGCCCTCCCAAATATCGAAGCAAATTTCAGAACTGTTTGAATAAATATGTGAAATTTTATCTTCCAGAATGAAGCTTCCTATGAGTCACTATCTATATTAAACTTCCAATTAAATACTGGCATACTAGAGTTTCTCGAATCCCCTTCCTAATCTTGACTAAATACGTATCATCGTTGTATTTTGTTACCTTATTTTTCACCTATTCAACCAGGTTAAAAACACTGAGCACTAGGCCAAGTCCCAATCAGAGGGTCTCCAGCCCTAAAAAAACAGTAATCCTTGAAAATAGTAATTCACTGTGACTGTAAAGCGACTTGAAATCTGCAAATTTGGGTGAATCATCTCCTGGATGCTTTAAAGTTCTCTCAGAAATGAATCAACTTGTTTGTCTTAAAATAACATGCCCAAAGGATTTCAGGTGGCTCGCGCATGTCCTCATTTAGCACTAAGACATATGGTTTCAGACACTGAGCACTTCAGAGTGTTCTTGGCACGCTGTCCTAGAGAAGGAGAGGTCATTGTTCTTCTTTGGTACATTATTCACAGGACAGATTATTCCTTTGATGATTTCTGGAATACTTCTGCAGCTGAGAATACCCTAACAATCATTTTGGGTGGTAAGCAAATAAATAGGGATGGAAAACATGATGAAGTATGAGTATGTACATATGTAATTCACCACGTCTCTTGTGTAACAGGTCATCTTTTGCGAGACTGAATGATGAAACTTATACTATTATGCTAGGGAAAAAAAAAAAAAAAGCACTGGGCAAACCACCCAGTTTTACTATATTGCCACGTTCCACCTCAAATCTTACTTCCGAGAATTCACAAGCGCACCAGCATGTACTCTGTCTTTGGTTTGAACCCTTCGGCACGGGCCATTCTCAGTGACGATTTGCTCCCTTAACTTCAAAAATACATCACTTTCAGCTGCTTTCTTCAAATGTGCCCCCCCCTTTTTTTAACTAGATGGCTCTTTTCTTGACACTAAGAAATTCTTAAGCCCTTTCTGTCATCTGGTGAAACACACAAAGCACGGTACGTAGTGCTGATGCCCAGAGTTGCCCCAGTGTCCCAGCAAAGCGCAGGTGCCACGTCTCCCCTGTGTGCCAAGCAGACACCAGAATCAGCATCTCCTGACCCCTATCCATGAACTCTCCTTCTGCTATCACTGCCATTACGGGTAGCACACCCTATTAAATGAAGACATCACAGAGCACACGTACAGCAAGCTGTATCTTACTTCCAACCATGCTGCTTCCCTACAGAAATAAAAAACAGCAACTGCAGTAAATTTCCTTTTCTTGGACTTAATGAATACGTGCTTTATTTTTCACCCACGTTCACAGAGCCTTAAGGGACCTGCTCCTCTGTTTTCAGCCATGTCTTGATCATCACAAATGGACAGTCTACAAGTACAGGGTTCTTTGGTTGGTTGGTTGTTTTGTTTGGTTTTGTTGTTTTGTTTTTGTTTGGTTTTTTTTAAATCAATTTCGAAACTTCAAAATTGTTATTTTCAAGATGGAAAAGATATAACAGAAGACATCATCAGCAAAAAATAAACTTAGTGAATAAAAGAAATCTCTGGTATGTACATGAAAAAAATATAAATTTTAGCGGAGAACAGAAGATGGCAATACAATTACTTTGTTTCAGGAAACGGCATCACTATTCAGCAACTAACTAATAGTATTTTCCATGCTTTGCTTTTATATATTTGATTATTTATATTTTTGTATATACACAAAATCAGCTTATTTCTATAGATTACTGATGTAGTTTTATAGCTACTACTGACTAATGGGTAATCAAAAACTGGAAGAAGCATTTCAACATTTCCTGGGCAATTTGTTTTATTTATTTAGACATGTTAGAAACGCTGTGACCCACTACAGATTCCAGCCAATCAAGAAGTCCTGTTACTTATGACATCATCTTTGCCAAGTCTTGGGAAACGGGAGAGGTGCCTGAGGGCTGGAGGAAAGCAAATGTCACTCCAGTCTTCAAAAAGGGCAAGAAGGAGGACCCGGGTAACTACAGACCGGTCAGCCTCACCTCAATCCCTGGGAAAGTGATGGAACAACTTATCCTTGGTGCCATCTCAAGGCATATCAAGGATAAGAGGG
>VWYH01003089.1:1106576-1155324 GCA_013399365.1 Pampusana beccarii | reverse complement strand
AGAAGAAACTTCTTCTCAGTGAGGGTGACAGAGCACTGGAACAGGCTGCCCAGGGAGGTTGTGGAGTCTCCTTCTCTGGAGACATTCAAAACCCGCCTGGATGCCTTCCTGTGTAACCTCATCTGGGTGTTCCTGCTCCGGCAGGGGGATTGGACTGGATGATCTTTTGAGGTCCCTTCCAATCCCTAACATTCTGTGACCCTGTGATCTCTCAAAACGACATGAGCTAGTAGTTTCTGAAAAAAAATCAGATAGCAGTTAGATCTATTCAAAAGCTGATTAATCCTTTTAAGTGAATTAACAATACCTTAACACTTGTTTGCAATTCAGAGATGCATGATTCAGTTTATGCAAATAAAATTTTTATTTCCACAATATATTCTACTTCTATGATGCTATATTTTAAAACTCTAAGTATTAATGAGATCTACTTACAATCTGCTTTGTTCTCAAAGGGGATTATTTGACCTGACTCTAATATCTTAAAATGGGTATAAAAATGATCTTAAGAGATTGTGTGATGAACCATGGTCAGAATACTCTTTAAAAAGACAGTAATTTTAAAATATTTGATAAGCTTTATAAAGCATAGCTGCACATATTAGGAGTGCAGCTTCACATTCGTGATAATCCTTTAAACATGCCCTAAAATAAACATATTTGCAAGCAAATGCTATTTAAATTTTTAAGCTTTTAACCCACAAAGTCTTTTCCTCCGAAACATACACACTGTAAAAATTAATAACCATGTACATTTATGTTAAATCCTTGTTTCAAAGCTTCAACAAATGTTCATCTGTACACTGATGTTTACTCCCAACTATTGTGAATGTTACGTAAATTTTCTGGAGAAAGACCACATTAACATAAGCTTTTCACAGTACTTTTATTAAGACAAAAAGACTTCACACTGAAGTTAATATAAGCTTTGCAGTATTATGTTAACAAAGAATACAAATAACGAAATGATATATTTTCAGAACTCCTGCAAGAGCAACACACTTCTGTTTTCTTTTAAATTTTTAAGAATTATCTTCAACTCTAATCACAACCAGACATGGAAGGAGACCTGGCCACAAGTTCGTATTTAAGTGTTTGAGTTTACCATCCATAGCAAAAATTGAAATTTAAAGATTAGGAAAAAAAAAAGAGGACTTAATAAAAAAAATTCCAGACACATAGAAAGACTATTGTGACCACACTCCCTTCTTAAAATGAACAGTAAGGTTAGCTAAATAGCCCTGTATCCATGTGCCAACTACAATTTAACCAAAGATAACATACTACCAGTGTATTTCTCTGTTTCACACCACTGCACAGGGTTCTGCGTTTCACTTCCATCTGATAACTGCTTTTAGCAGTCAAGTGTGAAGTAAATGAGGTACGAGACACTAGTATGGCATACTTTACAGTTCTGTGGGGACTTAAACCATTACCCATCTAACATCCACAAGAGACTATCTAGCATGCAGTAGGTTATTCAGGTTATTCATTGAACAATGACACATCTGGAGTCAGAGATTAAAATACCTTTACTGAAACTGTGTAAATTAACTTAACCTAAGATTAAAAAACCTTAAAGATTTAACAAGAGCCTAGAGTAAAAACTGGTACTTGCTACTTCAGAGCTAACTGAAGTCTTTCATTTAACATAAAATAGGTGTGAGTAGTCCCAATATTACACTTCTTGGGTTTTTTTATGGTAAATTTACATGATGCATAATGCAGTAGTTTAGTCATTAAAAACCAGTAAAAAACCCCAAAACACTCTGAAAAAAAAAAAAACCCAAACAAACCCAAGCAAACCACACTCACAACACTCAGAACAAATCTGAGCAACACTTGTTTTCCTAAACCAGAACAGCAAAAAGCCATTTACAGTCACCTGCAGAGAATACCTTCCTAAAATCTGAAGGAGAAAATTTGCCTCCAAATAAATATATTGCAATAGAGCAAGTAACGTGATGCCTTGCAAAACTTCTATTTTTTTCTAATACTATTTTGAGTAAATTCAGTTTTGGATTAAAAAAGTCTCTGCTAACCTGTTTTGTTTAAAATTTGTTTCATTTCATCACGAGTGCACTTCACAATACCTGCTGCAGTTTCCTCCTCTAAAGTAAGCATGTTTTCTTTAACCAGAACACAGGACTCAAAAATTCCCAGGACCACTTCCAAACCCATTCCCAATAGCTGTAGCTGTTGTTGCAGTAAGAGAACATTCCACATCATTCTTTTCATCTCAGCAGTTAAGATGAAGATTTGGTATTTCGAGGTACTTTTTTCAGATAGGATGTGTAAATGACACGGATGTTCTATCAACATTTTTCCTCTCTTCTCTCCTCAATGAGATAGATTTTAGTGTGGACATTTCCCAGAAAAATCCGTACTTCGGGGGTCTGACTGATACTCTGCCATTAAGGACAGACAAAGCAGTGCAGAAGTCACAGGCAGATGTGGTGTTTTCCCCAAGCCATAAAGCAGCATAACTACGAAATACCATTTAAGGGAAAGGTGAGAGACAGAAGGAAAGAAACTGGTAAACTATTTAAAAGAATAAGAATTGGCTCAATCAGCTGAGCAGCTACGAGACAGACAGAGCTGGGTAAGAACTGCCAGCTACCTACAGCCACCTTTATAGCTTTAGGCTTTTCTTCTTCCTCATGAATTACACTGCACCACTCTGCCAGTTCAGAGTTCCTTCACCTTTAAACTCATTGAAATTAAAGAGTCACAGTCTGTGTCTGGACATGGCACAGTAACTCTCAAGTCCTCAAGTTCTTGCCCAAATAAAACAAATACAGTTAACAACAGTAAGCTTAAGTAACTGCGCATAAAAAGTCCTCTTATTTTTATATATTTCCAGTGTTTGAGCAGAAGTCCATCAAGAAGGATTAAAATTTATTGTTTGCTAGCACAATATTTCAACATTTGGGACACAGCAGCTTCCAGTTCTCTTTTCAACTTCAGAAACAACAGCACTCACTAACACATTTCAGGGATGCCTGTAGACACTAGCAAGTCTTCTGTCACATTCAACATGCCATTTTGCAGTAATCATAAAGTCCTTTCTTTTTTTCCCCCAGCCTTTATTTCAACTTCTCCTGTGTTTCTTTAATTTGCAATAGTCTTAACAGTGGATCTGTGACCTAAACTATCCTGAATTTCAGGATGAAGTGCATCTGCCAGGTTGCACAGGAATCAGCTGTGTGCCCTTGCAGCAACAGAAGGGAAATGTACTGGGTGGCATCAGCACAAACACAGCCAGCAAGCAGAGGGAAGTGGTTACAACCCTCTATTTAGTACTTGTGAGACAGCATCTGGAGTATTGTATGGAGTTTTGGACTCCACAGTACAATACCCACTGGAGTGGGTCTGGTGAAGGACACTAAAATGATTTAGGGGGCTAGAGAAAATAATGCACAAGGAACAGATGAAATACATGGGCTTGTTTAGTCTCAAGAAATTGAAGCAGAGATGGGATCTACTTATTGTCTTCAAGGACATAATGAGTGATTCCAGAGAAGGCTAAATCAGATGTCTTGGAGGCTCACAGTGAAAGGACAAGAAGCAATGGCCACACACTGCATCCAGTGAAAAACCAACCTGTACATAAAGGAGGACATTTTCTCCACGAGAGAGGTTAAGACTGGTGCAGGGTACCCGGAGAGGCTGTGGAATTGTCATCCTCAAACATACTCAAAATTCAGCTGAACAAGGTCCAGCACATCTATCCTAACTCCCAAGCTGTCCTTGGTTTGACAGGGGGCTGGACTAGATGACCTCTAGAAATCCATTCCAACTTAAAATTATTTGACAATTCATCTATATTTGCTGATACTGCTCCTTCTGTGCTAAGCTGCAGGCAGTCATCAAGAAGTGCAAATCTCCTGGCAATCCTCTTCAGTTAACTTCATATTACAGAATTCTTTCTCTGATACGCACTTGATAAGAAAGCATGCATATCTGTGCTCTCAAAATGAGCCTTCTGCTGCTGTCTTATCTTCCTCTTTACCACAAAGCCTCTGCCATGTTGTTGTCTCCACATTAACAGCAATTTCCAAGCCCAGTAAGCACTCCATTCATTGCTCAACCTGCACAGGATTTAAATCAAAAGCATCAGTACTTGCTTGCACCTCATAAAGCACACATTTCTTTCAACTATAGGAACCTCTATGTACTAGATTGAAGAAGAAGGGATGGAGGATAAATTGCAAAATACGTACACGGACATCACACCTCACATAGTCCCAGTTATTCTGAAGCATATTTGCTTTCTCTTTTGAGCAACTGTTCTGTATTCTCAAAGATGCTACTCTATGTATCAGCAGGTGAGACTGAAAAAGGAACTGACACACGACTTGGCTGAATTCAGCATCTAACTTTGAAAGCAGCATAATGATTAGTGCAAAGATGGCACCACAGCTGGTGATGCTTCTAAGCAACACTACACACAAACGCAGTTTCACTTACTGATGAAAGACAAACTGTTCTGCTCCTTAATATCTCTCCGTCTCAGCTATTTTGTCACATTTCCTGAAAAACAAGAGAACTTCATTGGCAGGAATATCAGTATCTTTCATCCTTTCTGTTATATCTAATGAGTTACAGGGATGACCTGAAAAGTTTAGTTGCTTAAGAAAAACAGTTACATATCCTTTGCACATGTGGAGCTTGGACCAACATCTCCATCCTAGACTGGCAAAACCAGATGACTATCAGAAGATGGGATCTATTTAGTTAGGTGAACACTCTGACCATACTCAACAGGATTGAAACCTTGAACTTCATCCTAGTGTAACACTGCAAGGCGACACAGCCATAAGGTCAATTTCTTTCTACAGTTCTTAATACGGTAGTGACTATTCAGAAATACGGTCTTCATCAAAAATTATCAGGGAAAGCCTAACCCAACTATATTCAAAGAGCATTCCCCTGGGAATGCAAAGGCCTACACAGAAGCCCCCCCAAATAGAAATGTATCCAAAACATTCAGAAACACTTCAAACTCTTTGAAAACATTAGCACTCCGAGAAGCAAAAAGCTTTCCTGCCTCCAGGGGTGAATGATGCAACAAAACATCTGCTGTATTGACCATCATGGAGATTGGGAACATTTGCTTCAGGTCAAGACTACGTTTTTAGTCACACTACAGGGAGAAATCAGGAACTCAGTACTGCAACAGGCTGGAAAAAACAAATCTGCTTGGCTAGATAGTTGCACACTGCGAGACTTCCGTTACTTTTGACGAAGCAAAGAACAGACCAATTTAACTCAGGAACCGCCTACTCAGGATCCAGGCTGTGTAGTGGAAGGAGTTCAGGTCTGAGACAAGCAGTGTTCCCTCTCCTTGGAAAACTGCCCCGAGAACACCGGTGAGCCCCCAGAGCAGGACGGTGAGACCCATCGTCCGGAATTCAAGACTTCTCGGGCTGAGCCAGGCCTGTCTCAGAGGAGTTGGTTTGGGCAGCCTCCCGCTTCAAAGGGATGCCCAAAAGGAGACTTTGGCTGCTGCCTCACTGATTCTGCAGCTGCTTTCCTGATGGGTTTGGAGACCAGGTAAGCAGGCAACAGGGCAATGTACATACACACCCCAAGAAGCAGCCTACCATATGATCTCCTCTGCACAATAGTGTCTCACAAGCCCAGCTGTTACCCAGGTACCCACCGCTTACCCAGAGACGTGCTTTAGGAGGGATTCAAACACCCTGCAGATCACTTTGAGCCCTGCAAAGCTGATCTGCCTTCTCCTCCTCTGCAAGAACCTCAAACCCAGACTGACCTTCTCTCACTACTTGTCTCCATCACAGAATTGTCCTAATGGTTGGCCAAGGTGCATTTAGGTATCTGAGATCAGGCTTGATTTATCTGGAAAGATAATTTATTACAGCTCATTTTCTTAGTGGGTAGCTTTTACCCCAGTAGTTTACTACAGGAATTGACAGTCTTGAATCTTGAATATTTTTGCATCGATCTTGTGAAGAATAAATAGCATGTTAAACACCATTACAGTTCAATGCAACTTCCAATTAATTAAAAAAAAAATGCACCTTTTATATTCATAACGTTTTTAGATAAGGTATTCTTCTATGTTTTCCTGGCCGTTTTAAGGTATTTTTCTAACTCAAAATGTTTTTTCATCTCTCCAGGCAAAAATTTCAGGATCTTCACACTTCTACTCAAACTTTAGAGTTCAATTTGACCTATGCAAACCAGCCCATCTGGAAAAATTACAGTACTTCACAAAGCCTGAGGTTTGGCGATTTTGTAGTGAGCTTGATTTTTAAAACTGTATTTGTACAGTTCAAATAGAAAGAAACTAAAAGGCTTTTCTTCTGTTAACAAGGGCTCATGTAACAGCACATTGCACTTTGTTTCTGTTACTATACCAGCGTTTTGACTTTCATCAGTCTCCATGCCAGTAAAAAGACACAATAAAGGAATTCAGACTCAATCAAGGTTTACTGTGGTCTTTTCAAACAGAAGAGCAAGGGTGTTTCTAAAGCAACAAAAGAACATTTGTAGCAAAGTTTTTACCATTGCCAAATACTATGCTACTAGCAAAGCTTTCAACAAGAGATTCGGGGGCTTCCATGTTCAGAAGATGACTAAGATATGCATCAGGCCTATGAAGAATGGAACGGGAAGAAGAGAAGGAATGGAAAAACCAGCAACCCTCCCACTGTACTGTAAGTCAGGCTGCTGCCTCTGAGCAGAACTCCTTACAGTCACTTACCTGAAAAGCCGAGCAGAAGTAATCCCTTCCCAGTATTCGCAATCTCACTTGAATTTAGCACAATCCTATAAATCTCACCAAAAGATATTCTGATGATCTTCTAAACTGTCTTCCAAAGAGCATTTCAACAGGAGACTTAATTATTTAAATAAAATGGATTTCTTTGAATGCCAGGACTTTTATTATGCCAAAATAATTTACACGTACACAACGGGCTACCTGACCAGAACTTGGCAAATCTTTATCAGTATCTTCCCCAGATACTGATCACTTAGGTATCCCACACACAAATGGGACTGCCTCAGAGGCAAGATGGAGCTGATGTAGTTCTTAAAAATTGTTGTTGATGGCTTTATTTATTTTTTTCTGTGTGTATGTGCACGTAGATCTACAGATACAGAATATTTTAATGCCTCTTTATTTAAATAGACACCTAGTAAAAGACAGACACCTGTTTACTGTTTTAGGAAATGTATCTACCTGAAAGGGTTAAGGCAAAACTTAGGTGTAACTACTATGTTAGTAACTATGTTAGTAACATAGTTTCAACACATTTATAGCATCCTGTAAAGAAGGGGCTCAATGTCAGCATGCCCACAGTAAGCAATACCAAAGAAATTCTCCCCAAAAGTCAATACTGGCAGCGATACTAAACTCCACAGGAAATTACATCTTCAAAACCCATATACCCATGTAATGTATTTATGGATGGAATGAATTAAACAGTAAGTAAGCTGGACGTAGCACACGTAAACCCTTCATACTGGCTAGAATTCTGCACAGAGCTTTGCCTGCCTTCTCCAGGGCGGACCTCAGAAAATCAAACACACTACCTAGCTACACAGCTCAGGTTTTGTTCTGTAAGTGAAGAGCAAAGTAGCTCCATAGCTTTGTGTTCTAGTCGGTTTTATGGACCATCACTTCCCACTTTGTCTCCCTCTGAAAAGTGGTTTCCTAAGACTTGCAATTCTTCTTTAAAAAAGACACAGGGTTTTAAAATGCTTGCAATGATCAACTCTGGACAGCTTACTAGCCTGCATCACTTGCTGAGATTTTTAACAACAGTGTAGTTCTTTCACTGGCAAAGTGAAATGACAGATAAAATACACACCTTCCTCGGACATAAACGGAGGAAAAAATGCAAATCTCCCTTGAAGACGGTATAAGATCACTTAATGGCCCATCTGAAAACCCCAGTATGAGATGGCTACAGAAAAAGGAGAGAATGTTGCTCTATTTAAGACCACCTCCATGACATTTGTAAATTTGAAACTGGGCTTGCTCCAAGAGTCCATCCACCAAAACCTCCAGTAAAATGTTGCCAGCTTATCTTCAGCTACCTTTCTACACTGATCTCTCCTGAAACAGTCAGTAGGACTTCCAGACATCCCCACTACCACTTCCCTTGATACAACTAAAAAAAAATCTACTCAGCTCAAAAAATTTGGACAAAATTCTTCATTTCCTTTATTTCTCTTTCTTCTCCTTCCTCAGAACTTCTCTCTCCACTCCGGCTGATTTCAACAGGAGAAAACGGAGCTCTCAGTGGCATTTGGGACATTTGGGGGTGCTGTGTGTCCTCCCACAACTGCCAGGGCTCCTGCCACACGCAGCCGGGCAGAGAAAGAGGAAAGCCGGGCGTCGGGCACGTTGCTTGTCGCGGAAACGTGGGCAAGCACACGCAGGCCTCAGAGTAATGAGCAGCCTTTTAAAGCCCAGAAAACAACAGAATTTATTTTCCTTGCACTGAAAATATGGAAACAGGATGGGATCAAGTTTCTCGTCGCTGCACAGGGCTCCTGTGCTGCCAGCATCACACGTGATGCAGCTTTTCGTGCAGGTGGCCGCTGCAGGAGGCCTCAGCTACACCAAATGGAATTCAAAGCTTTGCTTTCAAATGTAATTCACTCTTTATTTCCAGGGGGTGGGGGGAAGGAAAAAAAGTAGTAGCAAAGAAAATACTCTGTACCATCTGACACAGCTGGTCTTGGTAAAGAAAGTAAGAGGCAACTTTCACGCTAGAAAAACTCTCTTACATTTAATATTAGGGCCATAAAGAACTCAGAAAATATCCTAAGTGTTGGGAAAACCAGTGTGCAATCCACCAAGACCTTCTGATACAGGCAGAACCTGGGGTAAAATCATAAAAACTCAAGTCTAAGCACAGAACAGAGAGAAAGTATTTCTCCTCTCTCCAGCCAGTGTTGCCTCATATCACAGCTGCAGGAAGGAGCCTTACGACTAAACACAGCAACCGGAATCGGAACAGGCCACCAGAATTTTTCCTTCTTAGTAAAAGCAGCAATTGATAAACAACACAACTTCCAGCTTCTCTACAAAGAACTAAGATGTTCCGTAGCATGATGAACATGCAATGAATGCTGTAAAGATGCAGATCTGTTCTAAAAATTCATTAATAAATATTTGTCATTGGACGATGTGATATCTAGGCATGAGTTGTAGGTTTTCTGCATTTATGCTCAATAAGAAGTTTTGATTTTGGTGACTGCAGTTGCCCTCCTTTCCTTGTTTCTCATTTTATGCATGTTTATCATTTACAAGACTGCCTCAAATTTTGTTTCACCTTTTGAAGTGCAACTACAAAGTTAACAACTGATTGAGATTCTAGCACAAGATAAATATACAATTCACAAAATAAATAACAAAATTCCCTAAATACTAGTAAATTACAGCTACACTTCAAGAAAACACAAGTCTCAAGAACTAGAGAGTCAGAAATTTGTTTCACCATTAACTCTTAAGTGTTTCTACATAGCACTATATTGGGCCCACGTATGTCAGATGTTTAGTCTGCCATCAGTAAGTGTCAGCTGATACGACTAAGAGCCAGGTTATTGCAGCCTTCACTGGATACCATGGGAAGGAAACACTGAGGAAAGCGTGGCTGACCTAATCATTCACACAAAGCAGCAAAGGTAGATGGATCGATACGTCTCAAAGATAGGAAGTAATTACTTCTAAAACAAAGCTGAATTTCAACATTAATAATCCTTTTTTTTAAGGCATATGTAACAGAAAAACAGTGGGGGCTTCTTAATACCATTATGGTGAATACTCACACACACGTTATCAGTGAAACCTTAAGCAAAATTCTGTTATTCACCAACTTGTCTGAAGGAGGTAAGGCACAGTAACAGCCCTCTCACAGCTGCTCCTTTTCCATTTCTTTAAAACATCTCACAGCATTACTGTTGCAGAAATCTAGTATTTCTGATTAATAATCTACTAAATGCATGCTCTAGGTATTTGTAAAGACCATACAATATATGAAATGTTATAGTTGTTAAGAGTTCATGAGTTGGCTGTACATCTAATTCTTCTACGATATCTTGGCAGTTTATTCTGGAGTCCCAGATAAAAGCCTGTTACTCTTATTCCATGAAGAACTTTCTCTCTTTATGAAAAGTTCAGCATAAAATAGTCCCAGAGTACATAAAATGAAAAAAAAANAAAAAAAAAAAAAAAAAAATTGCAGTAGAGAGCAATACCAGTTTTTATAAGCCTAACATGATATCAATTCCTGCATTTCACTGAGTACGGGATATAGTGAGAACTAGGTTCTAAAAAAGCTATTGAAAGTCATTATGTTATATTCTATCTATCTAACATTCTCAAGAATTCAGGTTTAAAGAGTGCCCAGATGTGGTTTTCAGCTTAAACTCTCTTAGGCCAGCCAGCCTCACTTCACATAAACCTCACTACCTACGTAATGTAATCACTACCTTTACAATGTAATCAAACGCAAGATTTGCACACCTTCCATCAGATCAGCTGCTATTTGCAACACCTGCTGTCAGGACACAGATCTTGCTGACTTTTTAAGAATAACCATATTCTCGTGTTTTGCACAAAACCAGCACTGCTAACCATTTGCATGCCTTTAAAACCCTCCTTCCTGTAACCCCACTGCTGCAGCACTGCTCTCACTCCTTTTTATGTTGTTATATTTAGAGGAAGACACTTGCCTCTCACTTATAGACCAGAAAGATCCTGTGGTAGCCATGATGCCCACCTGAAATTTGTTGACAAGAATGGGGGTGAACCAAGGATGGGGTGAGTTTCTCCCTGAGAGCGTTAAGTGGAAGAAGAGGAGCTGACATGATCTTTCACAGTACCACTGTGTAGCGAAGGGTACGTCACACTACTCACCCATGCTCATCTTAATAGGTAAATTTTCCCTGCTCGCAGCTTCCACAAGGTGTCTCCTGGCCTCCATCACAGCTTCCTTTTGTTTGAGGTTCATGAAGGACTCCCAGAGAGCTTTGGCAGCTGGATCACTGTAAGAAAATGACAGGGTTACACTAAACATTGCTTGAATAATGGAGCAAGCTTAAGACAACATTTATATTTTAAGATGAGTACTTCTACTTAGTAAATCCTCTGAGGTAGGCAAGATACAAGCAAAAATAAAGTGATATAAAAGCTTGATTTTTTCTTAGTGGAACAGTTGCTACAGTTTTACAGGAAAAAATCTAGAGTTTTTTGCTACTAATTACAAAGCGTTAGAATTCACATATAATAAATAAGCATGTCAGCCTCAAAGTAACCACTACTGTTCAACCATGGGAACATCAGAAGCAGTCCAAATTTCTTTAGTTACTAAAAAGCTGTGAAAAGGACGGGCTCTGGCTCTCCATGAGAGCTCAAATTGCAGAGCCAATACTTCCAACGCTGAAGGCTGTTGGTCACTTTGGGTGTCATGGATTCTCCTCACATGAAAAGAATAATCCACAGCAGAATGTAACTGTCCTTATGGTTTCTGTATTTACAGATGTCCTTTTTATTGTTGCTAAGCTTAAATTAGGAGTTTGTGTGGCTCATCTGCACTCCATTCCCTGTCAGTCTTCTCTTTCCTCCAGGACACTGCATTTGTTGCTGTACTGAATGAATTCAGTGTTTTCTTGGTAGGAGGGAGGAGAAGAGAGGAAAAACCCTCGCCTGGGGCTAAAGCCACACATTGGGATTAACTGTGTTGTACTTTTTTTTAAATTTAATTTCTTTTTTAAAGAAAAAACCTCCCTCTGCTTTTCCCTCAGGAGACATTTAACTCCTACATACGTTTTGATGTCGTTTACAACGTACTTATAAACATGCCAAAACAAGCTTTGTTTCACAGAAAATAAAAAAACCCCAACAAATCATTTGATACCCGTTACAGAGCAGCTGTGCTTACGGTCTGCTGCAACGGCAGGGCCGTATTTAGCAAACCTCTGCAATCTCCCAAACCAGGTAAGAGGATCGTAAAGCCCCACTCCTGTTATCCCAGGAACCCACATCCTCTGTCAAGGCCTGTGTGAGTAAAAGGACCGTGGGAAGAAGGGTGAGTGACCTTTCTTCTGAACAAACCACAAACATATAGGAAGAGCAAATTTCATCGTATTGCCATGCTTTAAGGAAGCGAAAGTCAGATTACGTGACACAGTCCTTCCACTTCTCTTTCACACAGCACAACTCAGCCTTCCCCGGGTGATGGAGGGCGGAGGCAGCACATCCCAAAGCAGCCAAGTGCATCTGCAGCAGCTCCTTCTTCCCCATCACCAAGCACGACATGAGCATCAATGCTGCACACAGCTCATGGGCAGCAGCTCCAAGGGGATTCCTCATGAGAAAAACCACGGCGATTTATAATGTATGACAGTGCAAGAAATAAGAAAAAGATTTCCAAAGCAACTATTAACAGATGCTTCAACACAGCCTCCCTTACGTAATGGATCTTTGGGTATGCTATTTTTACAGGCTACCTACTCAATTATTATGATTCAGTCCTACCCACCCAGCACCACTTTTAAATGCAGCCTGTTGATCCTGTTCACATCACATTCCCAGGGTGTGTCTCACTGTCATTTACAAGTACACCTGAGGTTTGGATTGCAAGAGGGCACTGCTTGCCTGTTAACTAATACCTTCCTAAACATGCAGCTCCAAATAAAAATCTATAGAGATCATGAATCAGGCCTAAACCATCAGGAAGCTAGTTATAAAAACACTTTTTTTTTTCTCCTAATCGGAAGAAAAGTTAAGCTTCTGTTTTCTAAGATTTGAAACTGTTCTTATTTTCCCAATTCTTTTCATCACCATAAATCTAAGCAGAGTCTTGCATGAACACAGACACCAGGAGCTAAGACTTTCAAACAAAGGAAAACAAACAACACAAGGAAGCTAAAATGAGTCTCCCAAATTTTGTACTGTTTTTTTGTAGTCTCATCGTTCTCACTTCTATACTTTACAAAGAAATTTAGCAAATAGTAAGTGCAGAAAAATCATCCCAAAAGCATCTATAGACCTCAGTAAAAGTCAGAATGTATGTGGTAAGGTTGCACCATTTTTCTGCCCTCTGTCCTCGCTTGCTGCTCTCTCACCACACCAAGTGTTGATCAGTCCTGTCAATTTGGATTGCACAGTCTTTGAAAGCAATGTGTACTATGCTTGCGTAATCATGGCTACAAGTCCCTGTTTCAGCTGGTACTACTTCTTGCTACTAGTTTAAACAATAAAAAAACTCCCTAAACCAACAAACTAATTATTTTAAACAAAAAAAATAAAAATAGTCATATTAACGCACTAAAAAAATTGGCGAGCGGAGGTTTGCTTTCTGCTTTGTAAACTCTTTCTCCTTTAGCCACAGTAGGTTTTCTTTAATCCCAATGACCTAAATTTGCACAATCCCTGAGGGTTGCTTTGGCACACAAAAATTAGCAAAAAGTGAAACAACTGCGGTACAGCCTAAAAGCAGACGGGGGCCAACCACACTCCTGCATGCTTGGATCTCTGTGTAATCCACTGAGTTTCTGTAGGCATTTTTATTCTCACTGCTTTGCGGAATACCTAGTGGTTGAGCTATCATATATAGAACAATATACAAACCAGTTGAGATCAACATATCTTAATAGCTCACATACATAGCCAACTGACTAGGTCAATCCACAGAAAGCAACAGTTCCCACATTCTGCCATTTTCTTTGAAATTATAATAGGGAAGAAGAGCAATAAAAGTACTTGTATGTTTTCTGCTGAAAACCTTTTTCCCATTCCCCCTCTAACACATCCTTAGAGAAGGGATTTTGCTTTGAACAACTTCATCAATGACAGGACAGGAATGGCTGCTGGGAATGAGTCAGTAGGACGCAGCACAGGGCTCTGGTGTTGCCTCTTGCCTGATCCAAGAAGTTACCACAACATTTTCCTTTTAGAGATTTCTAACACTCGGAAACAATATTATCTTATCTTCCCCTTGTGGTGAGACATTTGTCTGTGACTGCCTTCCAGCTCTTGTCATGGTGCCCTTCCCCTCCTCTTTTTCCCATCTGCAGTTCCTCTGCTTTGGTCCAAATGCTCTAATCTGATGACACCGGTGCTGTAATCAGTGATTTGTATGGGATCCAGTACCCCAACTTAAATTCCTCCTTCCTCTTGCATTCCTTGACTTCCCAAGGATTATTTATTTGGTTTACATGTTATCTAGTGAACCGCTGCACTCTGAAAGTAGTTTTCTGAAACTAAGTAGATTTTTAAAAAAGATTTTATGCATTACAAAATACTTAAAGATATTGTCTGAATCACATTGTTTTGCTTAAGAAAAAATAAACTCTGTACAGTTACACCACAATACAGATCAGGAACTCTAAACCACCCTTCCAAATAAATGTCACAACAATAGGTAAATAGTTTAGTGCACACTTCTGTGCATCTCTGTAACAAAATGTTCTGCAGGGCACAGCAAGCCTGATAAAGCACTAAAAGTCAGGGGCTTGTACCGTTAACCAGTTTCACCAACAAGCTTAGAGTTTTGCTCACAGGTTTTGATACCCTGTCCTGCCTTTTATCATCATGGTCATAGTACCTAATGAACCGGCCATCTCAGAAAACAGAATATAATAAAAATAAGCGTAGCAGTTATCTGGTAGACAAATTAGAAGTTCATTAAACAAAAACATTACGTTACGTCCACAGATAAGGTTGAAGTCTTTGAAAAGCCCTGTTAGACACAGCTATACCATTCGACACACATAAAGCAAGGTTTTTGACAGACATTTGATAATTGCAAATTTTCTCCTCCATACATAAATGTTGCATATTTTTCATGAGCCATTCTCTGTTCCAAGACTATTTAAAATTTACCTGCATATAATTTGGACTTTAAAACAACAACAAAGGTTACAAAGGAAGAGGGAGAAATTTAGACAGCTGAAAGATGCAGCTTCCCTACCTCTGGTACTTGCATGCCAGTTTTCAAAACTGAACTGTGAAGACAAAGAGCAAAAAAGGACCAGGCATCAAACACATCATCTTTATGAATCCTGAAATGAGACATCAGCTGGCAGTAGTGCAAGGGAACAGGTGCTGATGAGAAGCAGGTCAGAAAGACTGGGATGTTCTATGCTGACCAAGGACAGCTGCAAGCAGTTCAAAGCAGCCCTGACTTGCAGCCTCCACGGGCACTCTTTCTTTAATTAAAGATAGGAGAGACAGAAAAATAAAAACAAAAATCAGTAATAGAACAAGTTAGCTGTGATCTGGCTGACTAGCTGGTTTCCCAAATTTACAATACCCAAAGGAAAGACTGCTCAATGAAATCTGCAGTTCACCGGCACCAAAATGCCAGGATGAAAAAGCCAAACCCTTGAGAAGAAGTAAGGGTGCAGTTTGGTGAGCAGCTCTTTTGGAGCCGGTGTGCTGGCTTCAGCAACACTCACTGTGGGGGAACCTGTTCTCATTCCCTTTCAGCTGTGGCAACACGTTCCATGTGGGACTACGCATTGAGTCAGACTGGAAAAAGTTGGTAATTTGTAAGCACAGCTCAGATCCCTCAACTATTTTGCTTGATCTAAACATTTACAGGTGGATAATCAAATGTCTAACCTTGTACCTGTTAAAATAATTGTAACTTATTCTCTTGATCTGGTCTGGTCCTGAAGGACAATACTGCCAGGGTCATCTGACAGACAGAAAATGCCTCATCTGTGATCATTTGTAGGCTTAGTCTCAAAGCTACTCATTTTAAACACATTTAGGGAGAACAGGGGGAGGCTGGTGGCACTGGTATGTGCTATCAGCAACCTGAGATCAGTAGTCTGGAAACAGGTGAAATCAAGTGCTAGTGAACGGAGAACAAACTCTTGGAGTAGACGCCAACCTAAAGGCAAAGACAGAAACCTGGGGACACTTAGGACACTTGGGTGTCCAATGCACAACACCGCAATTTTAGACTTGGCTGAAATGATTTGTCTCTTGCTTCACACCACCCATACAGAAATACATTTACTTCCTTACAGCTCCACACGTTGTCTGTTACCGATAAATTACTAAAATATGGTCTTCCAGGTCACTAATGTAAGAGCAAAAGGTCAAAAAGCCATAAGCCCATACTAGAAAATATGTCAGCTCAATGACTAAGTGGTCCCCATTTAGGATTATGTTTTCAGATCTACCAATAGGCCATTCTTAACCTCCTTAGCATTGATAACATTAGTTAAGCAACGTATTTCTTCAATCAGCATGTATAATTAACAAAACGAAAAGGAGTCAAATGTTCTTGTCCAACCAGCATACCATCATCACCAAAATTATCAGCCACATCTGTAGCCTCTGGCAAGCTATTGCAAATTATTTCAATATGATCCAATTTCCAGTCAAGGAAGATAAAATAAATCGACAGGTACATTATCTATTACTGGATTTTTGCCTAGACTGAGTTGCCTAACAGGACAAATTCAGGTCATCCTATTTTCTCCTTATAAAACAACTGGCATAATAAACTTTTCATTCAAGTTTCACGCAACTTTTGCTGTGGCCTCAGGCTAATAACAGGTCAAGAGTCTCTTTGATAACCTTTTCAAAGGTCAAATTGAGAAGTCAGTATCTACACTGAGTTTCCTTCCCAGATCTCCTGTAGCTCAAATCAAGAAACAAAAGGATTACTTTGTACAATTCTGTTTTGTTTTTAAACTGCTTGGGTGAGGTAAAAGCACAGTCTACATCAGAAATGGCAAGTAACCAGGTGGAGGACATCATACAAGCGATATGTTAAGGAAGGAAGAATAAGTGAATGCGGTTATTTCTACACCTGACAAAGGACATGGGATTTCAAACAACTTGCTGACACAGGCTCTGAATAAGTGACAGAAAACAACAGTGAGTGGGCTTCAAAAATTAACCAGCTGAAATGACAGCATTTTAGCACAACAAAATAGCTGTGTTTGTATTTTTACAGTTTTTAAAAAAATCAAAAGGAAAATTGTGATAGTCTCAAGATGAGACAGATTCTGTGGTTATCGTAACAGCAAAACTTTTACCTTATGTCAATATAGCTTTACAACTCAGCTGTGTATATATATTTTTGCAAGAGGAAGGGAGGAGGAAAAAATTCAGTAAAGATTAAATTAGAGCTCCATTAATGCCACAAAGCTGCCCAAAACTGAGTGACTGCTAAAAAAACAGTAAGCATGCTGCCAGTGTATTCTTTGCAATAACTCACATTCATTTTAAGAAGACATAACACCCACACTAAGTGCACAGCACTTCAGAAAACAACAGCAGGGTGCTGAGAAGACCATTACTACGAAGGACAAATCCATTGCTGGCAATATGTCATCCGAATACCGTCAAACTGAGGAGAAGCACAAGCCTGCGATAAGACACAAGGATTTGGCTACGAGCCTGGAGCGAGGGGCCACGTACCAAGAGACACCCCTCCTCCTCCCATCCCATTGCTGTTTCGGAAGGAGTGGGGGCCACACCAAGGCTACAGCGGACACACCGCGCATTCCTGGAGACCAGCCCGACAACTTGGGGGGACGGCCACGTCCCGACAACCAACAGCAACACGTGGAACCGCTTTTCCTGAACAAGCTCTGCTCCGCATGGCAGGGATGCTGCGGGGATGCTGCGGGGATGCAGAGAGTTGACCTCTGCGCCACCACGCTGGCCGGACACAGCTGGGCTCGGAGAAAGAAGCTGCTCTTCCTTTCACCCTTCTGAAAGTGACCAAAAGGCTCTAATGTAATTCATCAAAACTCTTCTATACAGAAACAGCTGTCAGTATTTCCAGGGCTTCGGCCTGTCATGCTGCCGCGTATTCGCGCACACCCCAAGTGCGTGCGCTCAGCGAGCTAGCCCATGCGTGTTCAGCTTAAGATGCTGCAATATTCTCTTCAAAGAAAAACACAAAAATCCAAAAACGTTTATTTTCAGGTAAATATAAATTGCACATCCCCAGGACGGACTAACACTTTTTATTTCTAAGAGAGTAAAATGACAACTTTTTGAAGCTTTAAATTGGCGGACTGTAATTCTGCTGTCGGATATTTTATATGGTAGGCAGATCTGCTCACCCTACTTAAATACGCCTTGTAGATGGTAGGAACTTGAACTATCTCCTAACCCATCCTAACCCTAGGAAAAAAGGTAAACAGAAAGCTAATGTCATCTTGGTATGGTACTTGCAGAAAACCGCAGACGGAGCGTTGGATATTACTGTCCTCACCACAGATTACTAAAAATATTGCAACATGGCAAAACACACAAAACTTTTTAAAAAACAAGCTCTTTGCAGCCATTCAGCTTAGAACCTTATTCTCATATCCTCACTTAGATGTGTGTCCTCTGTGCATTGGTTTCTATGATTAGAACATGCAAATGCTACTACCAAAAAAAAAAAGAAAAAAAAAGTCTGACAGCCAGCATTGAAGAACATAAATGTGTTCCTGAATAATTTAACTGTTATTTCCCAGTTTCACTGCAAGCCCTCAAGCCACTTGGTGGGTGTAATCTGCTCTAGACTCAACTGTGGCTGTGTACTTTGGCACCAAGTCAAAACAGAGAGGTTATTGTTTGATTTATATGCCAAAAGCCACTTAGATAAAGGGCTAATGGCAGGCTGATAGCTTCAGCCTTTGCATGTGGTGTTTATACAGACCCTTCTTCCCTCTCCCTCCTTTCTGTCTATACTCCAGGAAGGCTGCGTCACATCAAGATCAAGTTAATTAATTAACTCTTACTAGCATAATTTGATTGATAAAACGATTGATTCACTAAAGGTCATGGGGAGTGCTATTAAAACACCAACTCTTATGCCTCAACAGTGCATAAGGTTTCGAGATTTGCATTTTTCTACACTGCAAACAGCAATTTTAAAGCAATAATCACACTACAATAATTGATGAAAGAAGCTACGAGAAATTAATCTGCCAATTAAAGCGCACTGCACAGTTCAGAAAATACTCAAGTACTTCATGAGATATTTAAGCAAAAAGTAAATCAATCCTACAACAGGAAGGGTCACATAAGAGAATTTTCTATATTGTTAGCTCTGTAAACTATTAAACTTTCCCCAAAAAAGAAAACTAGAGGCCTTGCGTATGTGATATACTTTGCTATTTACTATGTCCAAACTAGGAACATTCCCTAGTATATAAATGTTACTGCACTTTTAAAGCACTCCTACAGGGAACATAGCCCTATATGACCAAATTATTATTTATTAGATGCTAGTAAACTTCATTATCCATTTATAAAACTAGATTACTTTTCTGCAAGACACAAGCAGCATAAATTTTTAATTTTAAAAAAGGCCATTTTAAAGATACAGCCAAAAAAGGAATCATTAAAAATAGACTAGATTCTTAGCAGCCTTTTGCCACCAAGTGATTTTAAAGCCCTTGCTTTAAACCAGCAGGCAGATAAAAAAGAAGCTGCTACTCATTTAAAAAGCAATTTTGAGATAATATTCAAGGTGTGGTAAATCAGCTTGCAGCTGGCAAAGCTACAGTGTAAGACCAAAAATGGGAGCTGATGACGAGCCACAAAGTTTTACAGTAGATTCTCCTCTGGGCTACGTGAAATTTTTTTAAGTATCAAGTGTTAGAAGTAACATTTTAATCAGGAGTTTATTGGTCAGTTCACTGATGTTATTCAATATATAGGCATACAAGAAAGTACAGCATTAACTGGACCAATACAGTAGACCTGCTCATAAAAACACATTGTTTGCCACTAAAAGTCAAAAATTCCATAATTTTTTGCCTCCTCTCCTCAGTTTTGACCTTAGCAAGGATCAGGATACAGACAAAATTTTCTTCCTTGCTGATTTCACATGCAGCTGATTCAACGTGGCCATCAAACAAATGCGCACAGCACACGGGTTATGCTTTAAAAACTCCAGCTCACAAATGAAGTGTATGCTGTCTAGTGCACTAGGGCAAAGTTGATTAAACCACAGCAGTAGGAGAAGGAACAGTTATTATGTGCAAGTTATTATATTCAAGCTATTATTTTTAGCTTGGCATACCTACAGATACCAACTCACCAGGGCAACGTTGCATACCTGGTCAAGTTAACCTAAATTTTGCAAATGTTTTCAGATGCAGGATGGTAAAACAATCTGTTAACTACCACTAGGAGAAGAGAAAATAATCATTGGTCATGTCTGGTGAATCTTAAAACCAACAAGAATACGAAAGTATTCTTTGAATTTGCTACTGAGCGCCATGAGAGAATAAGTTTTGGTTCATCTTATAATGAAGGATACAAAGCATGAGACAGGATGTTCATGGACATAGTAGCAAAAGTCTAAAAAATGCTGAGAATATACAAAATCACAAGCTCATTTCAGACAGACAGGAATTGTGAAAGAATTATCTCAAAACAGCTTTTAAAACAACATCATAATTTTAAGTTGCAAACCCACTACGATTCATATGAACTATCGTGTTCCAATAAAACCACAACCACTATACTGCAAACCAGGAAGAAATATGCTCCCTGTTATCAGTGGAGCATGGGAGAACTTAAAAACAAACAATTCAGGAGGTTCTTATAAACACAACCAACATGGCAACCCCAAACTGCCCCACAACTGCTCTGTTTACCTACAGCTCTTTGCTTGGGGCTCAATTTCTTTCCCCCTCTCCACAGATGATAGACAGTAAATCAGACTCTTAAAATTGGATATATTTTTGGTCCCACAGGTGAACTGAACTACAATAAATTCAATAATTAATTATTAAAGGGCTGGCAAGGATTCAGTTCACATCGGGAACTAATTGAAAAGAAAGGAAAAAAATCCTCCCAACAAAAGTGAACGGTAACATAGCATTCTACGTTTTGCCCTTTTTATTTTTAAACAAACAAACAAACAAACAAACAAACAAAAAGATAAACTTAACTTTTCTGGCTCATTCATGTATCTACTTTACAGATGGCCATACTTATAAAACAGAATATGTACACAAGTCTGATGAGTGTGGTCAACCACCATCTGAAGCAGGTTCGTCATTTGCCAAACCCACCATCTTAAGTTTTATCGAACATTTCCTCAATCCAAGCATCATGTAAACTTGTAAGGACAAGCATCTTAACCGCAGTCCTGTTTCATGTTGATCTAAATATAGACATATTTATATACATATATGCTGTGATACACATACAAGAAGTTTTTTGGCTTCAGAAAACCAAAAAGTTTAACATACACACTTCAGCATCCATGACACAGAACAACTTTCCTTGCTAATAACCACATACATGAGACAACGCAGCTGCGCACGGAATGATGTTATGGAAAAGTAATGCAACTCCACTCATTGCTGCCTCCAGTATCAAAGAGTAATAGTGTAAACTAATGACACTAGTGTGCATTAAACCAAAACAGAAAAATAATTCAAGGCAGCAGAAAAGTAATCTGCGGACCGTATTTTACCATAACAAAAGTCAGCACAAACACACGCACGCACACACTGTATCTGAAAAGAAAATTAATTTATAAATCCCCTTATTCTATTCCATTTACATAGACTAGTAATACAGAATTTCTGTATCAGCTTAATATTAGAACAGCTGCTTAGTGAAAAAGCTCTTAGAAAACATTCAGAGGTTTGGATTTTTTTAAAATAGAATTTACTATATCTATATTTAAACTGATATGGTCACATGTAGTAATTCTTCAGACAGATGACATTTCTACAGTGTTTCATCTGACTATAAACAGCCAAAACAGCATTTTCCTGTGTTAAAAACAAAACTACACGGTCCAACAAATAGTTTGGGGAGCTATGGGTTCTCATCTCCTTCTTGTTCAGTTTATTTTAGCTGTTCCCAAGATCATTAATATCCATTTGAACCTGTAAACTTCAAGGTCAACCAAAGGTGAAACATAAGGAAGCAATATAATATGGAGTATTTAACTGGATTATATGCTGTGAAACATTTAGGCAGTTTCCTTATACCATACCTTTTCTTCTTTCTTAGTAATAGAAGATATAAGAAGATAAATGCCATATAGCTATTGAGCCTGATTTCTTAATTTGGAGGATTTACAGAAGGACTAGTAATTCCTTTTACGGAGTAATTTTAAAATTTACCAACTGTGGCTTTCTTGAAAATGCTTTGTAATCAGAACAAAATGAGTAGAAAATATTCAAACATTCCATAGATGGAATAAAAATATACCCAAAATACTGTAATACTGTATCTTACCACTGCCACAAGCAACATAAACCCCCTAAGTCTACATTGATTATTGTCGTTAAACTACAGCAGTGATGTGTTGTATTACATGTATAAGCTTGTGACCAGCAGCACTAAGAACACACAAAAACCTTGCAAATACAACAAACCTCCAGACCAAGAGCGGTCAGGTCTGCTTGTGGACCAAACATCATGCAAATCTCTGAAGCTCCTGGATTAATTTACCTCTCACATAGTTATCCTTCTGCAGATGAGCCATGCCAACACCAGCAAAGCTATACATGCATATAAACCATACCATCTCAATTTGCAACATCAGAGGGGAAAAAAAAAATATATAAACTGTCATCCCCTACGGGTGCTGTGGCATCTAAGTGCAGTACATCAAAATCTGTAAAATAAACTGAACAAGCAGAAGAGGCTGAAATTGCACGGATAAACTACTCAGACCAGGACCCTACATCTCCTCCAAACCACCCTGTGAAAATGAGAACTAGTGTTTAATTCCATAACACTTTGTTGTCTGCAAATTATAAAATGATTAGAACTCTGAATTGGGTTACTGACCATTACACTAAAGCTCCCATTCACTTTGGGAAATTTTAATTCAAAAATAACCGTGTAATGCACACACACAGGGAGTCATTAAAGCAAACAGACTTAGCTTTGCAACTTCATATGGTGGCTGATACTGCTACAAGATTATTTCTTCAATAGCTATCGAATGTTTTGTCAGGAAGAGAGTTCCTCTAAACAAGTGAGGCTGCCTCTGCTGAACTACTGGAAGAAGCCACAGCACGAGCATGAAACGGGCGGCAACGGACCAGGCTTTCCCTAAATAAATTTCTGAAGCCAGCTCTGTTCACATCCTACAAAACTGACTGCCAGTGATGTTTCACACCATTATATGACTACTTTGCAAAATGCAATATGTTTTTGTCATAATGCTAATGCTGTAAGATGTCACCCCAAGGCAAGTCTCCAGGAAACAAGCGCACTTTCGGGAAGGTAAGGGGCGTAGGAAAAGGAATCTGTGCAGACCTGTTGCTGCTCACCAGGCTGAAGCACAAGTGAAAGGGAAGCACTAGTCATACGAACAGCCCTGCAACAGAAGCATGCCTGGAAATTGCACCAACAAGAAACAGATCATCATCTTTGCCTGAAGTCCTTTTATGATGGTTACTTATCAACTTCAAGAACCTCTGAAGTCTATAATCTTACAAGATTATTATCCTGGAACCAAATGCTGTTGGTTGTCTTAAAATACATGAATTTCAGGGTGTCTCTTTTAAAGCTTGGATTATCTCAAAAACTTTACTGGAAGTCAAGTGTACCGATAAACCAGGGATTCAATTAATCTTTTTTAAGGATTCTTCTTTTTGATCTAATACAACTGTACTTACCAAACACAAAGTTTGGTCATTTTAAGCCTTTCTGGTAATACCCTAAGCGGAGGGACCTGGCAGATTACTGAGAGAGAGGAGAGCAAGCAAGATGCATCTCTGAAAGGTAGGACTGATTTTCATAGAGGCTGACTGATATTTAGGTTTTAGTAATCCTTGAATTATTAAATCCCACTAAGCTCCATCTTGTATACAGATGTGATTTTGAATATGTCCTGTGCAAAGAGAAAAACAGATTAACTGTTAACTAGCCAAAGAGTTCTAGCTGTAAGATGTGGTCAGCACACCTCAAAACATTTTAACTCTATCCTTTCTCTAAGCCCTGTCTATTTATTTTTTAAATTTTGCTGTTGAACAATACATAATACATACTGTTACCATTTTCATCCATCAACCAGCTGGTTCCCTCCCTTCTACATTAGTTTCACACCAGCCATCTCTGTAGAAGAGCCTTTATTACAGGCCACAGAATATTTAGCTTAACTTTGCCATTATTCAAACAGTAGCTCTTAAACAATCATGAAGGCACTGGGGCGTTCGTTCAGTGGATAGCTATGCATCGCACTGGGACTTGCAAAAACGAGCTTCAGTTCAAAATGCACAGTAGCATTCTCACTCTCTGCCAGCTGTTCAGGACTAAGCTCCTCTGCACTGACTCAGCATGGGACCAGGTCTAGCAGCACTCCTTCCTTGTCTTCTGCTCCCACCTCAGCGATACATTCCTTGGAAGCCTTCGAAGATTTCTCAAAGGAGCGCCTACAGAGGAGTAAAATGCGTAAACTGTAATAGTAGAAGCAGCACCTGATCTTCAGGTGAACTACAGGCAGGCTAATCCAAATAAACAACCAAGCACATCACAGCAATCAGATGACTACGAGAAACAGAAGGACTGACCATCCAGATGAATGCTGAAGCCAGTTTGCTTCCTTCAAGACAAATGAAAGAAACATCACTGAAAACTGAAATTCTTTCTGTTGCAAGGAGAATTGATTATCGAGACCTGATCCGCCCTGTTTTCCAGATATGGATATACAGCACTTCACAAGGTAAAGGGAAGGCTTGATGCCAAAAGCCTCCCAGATATGCCACAGCCCTCTTGGTCACTGTAATGAAGCAGATCTTAATCATTCCAGCATTACCCCAAAACTCACTCTTGCTCCTCTAACAGTGGCCAAACTCCGCAGGGGTGAAGAAAAAAAAAGAGCACACAAATAATTTCTTAATACCTTCTAATATTTATAACCATCATTTAGTCCTGTGCGAGTTTCTACTGGTTGCCTTTTGGTCCAACAAAATGGTTCTGTAAAACGTTGGATTCCTACAAGCTGTAGGACAGCTTACACAGAATGCTAGACCAAGTTCTGTATGAATCAAGTTAATTGAAAGCTTCTGAGTAGGATTTTGTGCACTACAAGGTATATCAAAACTCTTGCCAAACAGCTCTTTAAAATGTGCATAGTAAAGAGTTACTTGTCAGGGTTTTTAATTTAGTTTTTGGGCAAAGTAAATGAATTACGCTAAAAATAAAGTCTGATCCTTACAACATATGTATTACTTGGGAATACTACATGTAACATAATAGGTTACTTTAGAGCATTCTGTTCTGTGTTTTAAAGCTATTGTATATGGTTATTTTAATAAAAATTATTCCAGTGAAAGAACAGTTAGTAATGAGGTGCTGACAATTGAATCTACATTCAAGGATTTCACTGGCATGCCAAGTCCACTTTTACAGATGCACTGGGTTAGTTATCCAATACATGTCCTTGAGGCATGTAAAACCAATATATTTTTGGTCACTTTTGGCAGCAGAGATAGATGAGACAAGTGAAAACATTTACTGAGAACACATCTGAAGTGTGTTTTTCTTATTAGAGAAATGTAAGAAAATAAACCCAGATACCATGGAATGCCAGGAATTCCCTCTCCTCAATGTTTTTGATTTACAAGGCCACTTTTTGGTAGTCTCCTTTGACCTCCCTCCCTCATTTGCTGGCCTAAAGCCTCGAGTAACCAAAGCAACCTCTTGACTAGTCCATTTTGAGGGCTTAATGTATAGGAACACGTCTTCATCAGAGAAGGAAAGACAATCCTTTCCACAAGTGACTCAGTTACCACAAAAATCCTTGCTTATGAAGTCTTATGGCATAGAGCACTTAAAACAGTCAAAGATACTCTCTTAATGAGTTGAGAACAAGTTTTGAAGTAGAGACGTGGAGACCCAAAATAAATAGTAAAAAAAAATATTCTGAAGTAGGCCTTACATTTACAGACATGTTGAACAAGCAGGGCCAGATTCTCTGCTAGCATATTGCTGAAAGCAAACTTAGACTAACTTAAGGGCTTGGCCCTGCATATCTTCTTTATGTCCCTCTCTCACTTCAAAGTAGCATATTTGTCATAGTTTCAATGCAAACCTAGAGCCCTGGCTTCTTCAGATCTCACACAAACCTAATATGGCCAATTCTAGCCTTCAAAACCAAACTGATCGCTATTCAGAAAGAATAAAGCTCCAGCCTCAGGCTTTCATTTCTACAACCATTTCCATACTCAGGTTGATCTGTCATGGAGAACAAGATAAGGACTTCTGTCTACATTGCATATATTTACCCTGTGTTCCGGACATCTTCTCACAGCCCCTCCCCAATACACTTCTGCCTACCACAGAATGAGTAAGAAGAGCAGAATTTTGTCTTAATCCAAAATCTCTGGATTTTCCATGGCTTTTTTTTAGTCATCCAATATTAACACTGCATCCTCCTAAAAAAGGCTTGTATAAGAGGTGTGTTGGGTGCTGTCTAATTTCCCTCCTCCTCCACATTCTCTCCTTACCATCAGAACCCAGTGTATCACTGATGGTCTATTCCAACCTGTGCAAAGAGTGTTTGAAGCCATGACATATTCCCCTGTCACTAATAAGACCGGCAGCTTTTTCTGGCAAAGTTAATTTCCTTTTTCTAAAGGGTAACTGGAGCCTGAGCATCCACGTGCAGCGTACACATTTAGTGCATGTTCTGTGGCTGTTTCCAGTAATTGAAAATGGCTCAATATGGATTTCTTTTTCTGGTTGCTTATTTAAATAAGTAGTATAGTCATGGAGAGACTTAGGTAAGGTCATAAAACTCTTCTCTCCTACAGCAAATGGGAATCTTTCCCAGTTGAAGATCATTTTAGAAAATACTTGCACAATCTATAGAAATTAAGTGGCACTTGGAGTAGCACAGTCATCCAGAGCCTGCCGAAGGACCACTTCTGGCCACGGTTCATCAGAGCATAAAAACTGGCTTGGTTTGGTCAATATTCACAACAACTTTTGAAACTGAGAGCAGCTATAAAACAGCAAAAGCCATTTCAGAATCTCTTTGCTACGCTTCAGGAAAACAAGATTCATGAAGAGAGGTGAGCACTAGAGCTAGGTGTTATGAGTTAGAATCCAAAGATCTGCCATCTAAATAACAGAATCCATGCTAAATATTATTTAGCCATGCTGAATAACAGAAGAGGAGGCTGGATTTTTGGATCAATTACACAACCATAGATTTTAATTTTTTTTATAAGTATTTATCTGTATAAAAACGAAGTACTTCTCCGTGCACAGGTTCTGTCTGCTTTCCAGAGCAAAAGCATCTTTAAGCTCTGTCAGGTGAATAGCTTACTTCACGTAAATTGTAGCCCATGTAAGCTTTGACTCCTGTTTCATATTAAGCTCAGAATCATGAAAGAATCCAAGTCATATAGTCAAAACTTGCAAGCAAATCTGTTGCCAACAGATAATATTGTTTCCTTCCCAAACATTGATGCGTTGTCTGAATTAGCAGCTGTCATTTGTTCTTCTCATCAGTCTATTACGGCACGTTTTTCCCTGTTGTAAGTTACAGCAGGTTTACTTTATAGTATGAGAATGATAAACTAAAACACCCCTCCAGGTTGCTCAGCCACTCTCTTTTCTGGCAGTCCGATTGAACAGCAAATGAGTAATTCCACAGCATGCAATAAGGCCAATGCATATCACTGCATTTTAAAACTTCATTGTTGAGGTCATTCAGAAGGCAAACCTGAAGGCAGCTGGCCAAGCAGAGTGAGAGCTAGTCTTAGAAAAATCTCACAACATCAGCCAAAGCAAGAGTTACTAGGATATTGTACTATAACACAAGAAAGATTGGAGCTCACATTGGAGATTCATAAAGTCTACTTAGACACAGTCTGTATGCTGCTATTGAATTCTGAAGACATCTGCAGGAAAATGCACTGTGGCCACACCAAGAGAAAAGCAGTTTGCAAACTTACACAGGGGAAAAACAGAAACTCACAAAACTCACAAACAAAAGCATTAAGGTAACAAGAAAACGATGTCAATTCGAAAAGAAATGCTGCGGAAAGCCAAAAAACCACCACTCCTAAGAAACATAAAGATCTTCCCCTTCTGTCCTGACTGCAAACATCAGTAGTTACTCTTTCTGATAGTTAATGAGAGATTCGTCCTTCACATCTTGCAAGGAATGTACCTGCAGAACAGAGAGCAATGCTAACAAGAGAACAGTCAGAAGATAAACTAGCTGAACGCACTCACTGAATTTCCTTACAGACATTAAGTTACCTTGCTGTGTTAAGCAGCTGAAGATACAAGTACTCAGAGACCTGTTGATGGTTGTACAACATCTGGGTTACACTCAAATTTATTGTCTTTCCACAGGCAAAGGTAAAAGTCACAAAACTTGTGATTTAATGACAGTACTCAAATAGAGATTATATTGAGAATAATATAAATACAGGGAGTCCTCTCCAGAAGAATTAAAAATATGTCTTCAAAAAATTAAGCATGAAGGGTTCTGGATTTTGCTATTTTCAGCTACCAGATTCTACAGGTGATGGCATCTCAAACCTCTTGATCCCTGCACTCTGAGTTTGGCTGAGTGTCAGCGGACCAAGGAAAAAAAAGCCTGAATTCTGGCTGAAAACTTTCCTTAGTAAACCTGGATAGCCCAGACAAACAGTGCACTTAGAGGTCCTCAAAGCACAAGGAATGAAGTCTTGAGCAGTCCAGCTTCCCCCAACCCCCAGAAGCCCTTTTTGTGGGCCGAGAGGCACAGATAAGGAAGAAACGCCCAGCTGACGCTGAGAGCTTGTCAGCCCAATTCATTCTTTATCTCAAGTAAAATAAGCTTCAAGCTTCCTCTTATCTAGAAGACACAACTTCTAAGGCTTCCAAGGCCTGTCATAACAGGCGACTGAAAAAAATGTGGCACCTATTAGGCAGGAACCTGGTCAGAAGAAGAACCCTTACGCGATTCCTCTGCTGGTCACTTCGACAAACCCACTACTGCAGCAAACAGGGTTTTGCAGAGCGGCAGCGAGGTCTTTTAGCAACACTGCACGTCACACAGCACAGGCGAGCTGGAGGTCTCGACCTCTTCCCAGAATTTTCCACCCTCAGCACCCTCTCACCCCTTCCTTTTTTCCATTTCAAGGAGGTCCCATGTTGAAAGGATCCAGGCAAATATACACATTTACTGTAAGATATAATAAATCTTATCAGCTTGTTCATCTTATCCTGTGGCAACAGTCAATTATGTTCATTTGATTCAGGCTGGTTTGAAACTGAGCAGAAAGCGTCTCCTGAAAAGCTTGTCTTGACTGACAAACCCCAGAAGCTGATGCAGCCGGGGCTGTTATTCCCAACAAGAAGATGCCTTGAGAAATTTCAAACAATAAGGAAACTCTAAATAGGCCTCGATTCAGGACTGTGCTCTGAGCCCACATGTGTAAAACAAAGTGGTGAGCAGGAAGATCATCAGTTCTGGAACATGGTAGTACTGGGGGATGCTGTGTTTGGGGCATTCCTACTGCCTGATCCACTGCTTAGAGGAGCATCTCCTGGCTGAATTGCAGAAAAGGCAAAAAGTGTCAACAGAAAAACCCTGTAAAGCCCAATTCACCTCCCTGAAAACGGACCTCAGTGGCACAGCATAAGTCCCAGAAGCACAAGGCTGAGCTGTAATTTCTCCTGTTATTAGTGAAGGAAAATTTCAGGGAGTCTTTTAATGTGACGTGACGTCTGTTTTTCAAAAATCCTGCAGTTAAGACCTCCTTTTCTTCAGAAAATTGCTGCTCACCTTGTTCAGAAAGGCAGATAAGAAAAGGCTGTACATGGGTGGTGGCCTTTTTTTCGGTTGGTTGGTTCTGTCTTTGGGGAGGGGAGGAATTGAGTTCTGGTTTAAAGCAATCCTCCAGAGCCGAGCCCAGCAGGGCCCTGCAGCCCTGGCGAGAGGCCGGGCCCTGGGGGAGCAGCAGCGCACACCTCCCGGCACAGGGAACAGCGGGAGGAGCGCCCCAGAAGCTGGGATGGGGGGAGCCCCGGCAGCACGCCGCTGCTGCTGAACCACCACCACCACCACCACCACCACCACCACCACCACCACCACATCGGAGACCATCCAAGAGCGGTTCACAGCGCGCTGCTCTCCCTCCTGCCGTCTGGACGGGCCTTGCCATCCATTGTTTCGGTTTACCCTTCCTCCTCCGCAAGACTCTCAGTGCATATGAAGTAATATAATAGTGTCATCTGGATTTTCTTACCGTAGTATTAACATTTCCTCTTTAATATTAACATTCCAAAAAGGAAAATTACTCTAATTTATGCCATAAATTTCCAGCTCATTCAAGAATAACACTGTCCCAAATTACCTCCTTATTACAAGCTTTTATAAACTTACGCATGCAAAAAAGTTTCGTGGGTTTTTTTAAATTAATATCTATAGCTGGCATAAAGGAAATACTCAAAGAATAAAATTGAAAATACCACAAAGATCCAAGAACCATCCCCCCAAAACTTAGTTTGTAATCAATTCAGTGTTAAGAAAAACATCACTGATATCCTTCAGATGTTTGCTCCCCAGCTAAAAATATGGGGTGGAGCAGAGTGGAATCAGAGGAATCAAGTAATAGAATCAACCATTCAAAAAATGTCTATTACCCATCTTAAAAGGAGACTTTAATCTCCTTTCTGGTTGTAATTCTTGCTGCTTTTTTCTTTGCCATACAAGCACAAATAATCTTTCATTTTAAATTCACATCATACATGATTGTTCAAAGAATATTGCAGTGGTGTGTTCTACAGAGATCATTGGAACTGCTGCTCCATCAGCTCACAGCAAAGGTGGCCAGGGACACACAACTCAAAACAGTCTCCTCTCTCCAGTGCAATGAAGCACTGCTGGTAGGAGTGGGACGAGCACAGTATGAAAAAAAGGACAAATGGAGATCCTATCTTTGCTTGTCCTGAAAACTTAAGCACCCACATAATCATTTGCACCATTATTTATATCCTCCTGAAGACCAGAACTCCCAGGATTTTCTGCCATGTGGCCTGCAAACGTGTATCCTGATGAATTTCCTGGTTTACTGGTTTAAAATACACGTTCCTTAGACAAGGACTAGGAGAGGAAACAGAAGGAAAAAGAAATGAAGTGACCTGTCCAAGATCAGCAAGCCAACAGCAGAGCCAGGACTGGCATGTAAGTCCCCTCACCTCATGGCTCTCCTCTATGCTCGGAGTTGTCCAAGTCCCACCAGTACCAGGAGAGCTCTGCACCATCACATCACACCCAAGAGCAAAGGTGCACCTGGAGAGGGGCTTCCTTCTCCATCCAAACTGTAATGGTAACTTGTAAACAAAAGTATTAGTCAGTCTAAAATAGGAATAACAACCTCAAGAACTAAGGAGAATTGAGAGAAATATGTATTTTCAACTCCCATTAACAAGCGACATTGAAATTTTATTGTTTTATATCCAGGAACGTTCTAATTTCTAACCAACCCCCTTTCTCTGCACCCCAGGACACCTCTCCTTCCACCCTCATACAAGGACCTTTGCAAGTGCCATGTTTCGAACATCTGGCCTGCATATCGATGTTTTCTGCATCACACCCATCAGCAAGATCACCCCATTCTGAACTTGTTATTTTTTCCTCCAGTGCAAATTCAAATGACTTAGTGGCTCCATCTGCTTTGTCAAAAGTGCTCAGACACCTCAGCTATATTGCTCACTGAATTGCTTTAGGCACAGCAGACAAAACGTGAAGTGTGTTATGTTATAGTTTTGCATCTTTATGGAAAAAATGCTTGCTATAAGAACCCAAAGGTTCTTTGTATATTGCATTAAATACATATAAACATTAAACAAAAATCTGGTCTCTTTCTGAGATTTTAACACCCCATCGAATTCCAAGAAGCTTGCAAACTCCAAAAATTGGAGAAAGGAAGCAAGAGTGGAAAAACAGACAAGAAATCTCTACTCAGCAAGTTCCTGAAATGTGCATAAACTACTTAAGTATTCTGTTTATTCAGCAAAATACAAGAGCACATCAAAAGTGTTCCTGGGTAATAAAAAAGCAGATTAAAAAGAGCAAACATACATATTTATTCAGTTGCCCACAGTTCACTGTCACATAACTCTTTACTTCTGTTCCCACACACCACAAACCTGTGGCATCTGAACCCTGAGTTGGGGCTTCAGGGAGCCGTGGGGCCTCCACACACCTCAGCTCCTGGCTTGCAAGAGGTAAAAAACAGCACAAGATAAACCTCCATCAAGATACACCCATTACTGACAGCAGGGTGCTTCCACGTGATAGAATACCAATCTCTAAAAACACCAGATAGGTGCTTCGAGAAACAAAGTGGCCAAAATGTTATGGAATGGCCATGATGGATGGCTCACAGACACAGAGAGCCTGATGTTCATCCAAGCAGATGACTCCTAGAAACCACTGCGTATATGCTTGAAATCAGAACATGAAATTGTTAGAAATTCCTGCAAAAACACTGTGTGGGTTATCAAAATACAAAGACCAGCAAGAGAGCTGCAATCAATATATATTTTTTTTAAATTATCTCTGCCATTAAGCTTTCACTACAATTTCCACCTCTATTATGCATCATTTGTTTGAAAGGACAGGGTGGCTGTTGCTTTTCTTAATCAGAAAGTAACAGTTCTAATCAAGAGTGGATGTCTTTAGTTTTACGTCTATAAACTGTTACTTTTTTTTTTTTACATACATCCATCTTTATATAAAAATGAATAACATTTTGACACAATTCTCAAAGAGCATAACTCAGCATTAACAGTCACACTGGAGCGGCAACATGTAAGTGACTACAATAGGGCAAACAATTACTCTGCAAGATTTTTGAGGCTACTAAGACTAATAAAATTAAGAGGTCTAGAATAGATATTTTCTTAAAAAAAAAAAAAAAAATCCCTTCCTCACAAAGAGAATACCTTCGAAGTACAGTAACTTAAGCAGCATGTGGCATTTACGTTTTCATCTAAATCTTTAAAGGAACCCATTATAACCTCAGATTTGAGAAAAGAACCCTGCTTTATTTCACCACACCAGCCATAAATTATTCATTAATTCTGTTTGCTAACTCTGTAACTAAGCCCAGATGTTTCTGCTGGAGAGGCATTCCATAAGAAAAGTTAAATATAGCACGCTGTGTGGAAGGAGCAGACCTTTCTCTCTCCCCCAACCACAGCATGCTCAAATATTACTTGATTTAAAATAATGAAAACATCTGAAAAATATTCTGAATATGTGAGTCTGTGAAATGCCACAGTCTGATCACACCATTTCATGTGAAAAAGCCCCCACACATTCCACTTTGGTGTAAATGAAGTTACTGGTTCTGTCTCTGGGAAAGGTGCTGGCACTTTCACTCGCCAGCGTAAACAGAAAATTTACAAGCAGAGGAACACTCCTTGCCATGCATCATTTACCAATATAAATCAAGACCTAAGTTTTCAATTACAAGAAACACTTCTGAGCCAGCTACCAACAGCAGTAACCATGCTGATGAAGAACTGAGAGCATCCTATGGAACTTCTTAATGGAACTGACACGG
The DNA here is from genome assembly GCA_013399365.1 of Pampusana beccarii. NCBI lineage: Eukaryota > Metazoa > Chordata > Aves > Columbiformes > Columbidae > Pampusana > Pampusana beccarii. The sequence goes on along the minus strand of VWYH01003089.1, from coordinate 1,121,805 downwards.
AAACTTACTGGTGAGAATTTTAAATCCACTTTAGTGCTTCAAAAGAACTTCAGTCATTTTACACTAGCAAAGATGATTAATCCTGACATTTATAATCCAACACTAAGAATGCAGTCCTGCTGAACAGAATGGAAACTACCACCTTCGGACACCCATTCAGACACTGTTATGGTTTGTAGTACTCTCCAGCAACTGTCTTAAGCTGGTTTGGGAATAACTTTTTAAAATTAGAAACTGTTCCTAATCATTACGCAGTTGGAGAAAAAGTGAGAGGTGTAGGGTTGAACATCACAGAGCCACCTTCTCTGGAGTTTGGAGACTATTCTCAGGCATGCACCACTTCTTCAATTGTGAACAATGACACAGGAGAGATTTTGAGAAGTCATCTAGTCCCTTTGCTCTGCCCTAATGCAAGATCAGTCCTATTTAAACCAATATTTGCCTAATCTGGTCTCAAAAATTTGATGCATAATACATTCTGTAAAATGACTTAGCAGAGAGAGGCTATTTTGGAGAGCTGTTATAAATTGGTGTGGTAGTGACACCACTGTGTTGGTACCAAGTATCAGCTCCTGACATCCAACTTTGCTGCACTTGCACCTTGTAGCCAAATCCTGTTGTTCTTTAACCACTTGTGTCCATAGGAGACTTCACACGATGTTAAATCTCACTACACTGTTAACAGAGGGCACCTCCCCACTAGCTAGCAAACAGGCAAACCTCTGTATTTATAATATTAGCCGCCTTAGAACACAATAAAACTCTGGTGGCTGTTCCTGAAAACGTGAATATAGAGAAGACTGAAGTCATAAATTCGGCATGAGGAGGCACACTAGCACTAGCTTTAGTCTCCTCAATGCCAATAGTGTTAGGAATAATGGAGTTGTAGTGCAAGTCAACAGTCTTAGGGCAATAAATACCTTTTTATTTTTTTCCTATTCCATGCTGCCAGAAATTTTCTTTCTGGTAGCTACTCAAAGTTAGCAGAAACAACTGCTGCCACAGCATGTCTACCACAGGCAATGACCTCTTCATTTTGCTGTGTAGACAGATCTTAAGGACATCTCACTTCTGCTTCAGAGATCAGCTGGAAAGCAGCCAGTGAGAAGAAAACCAGAATAAATTCTTTTAAGTTAGTCACCCCAGCAGCAACTTACAATTCAGTCCACCTATACAAGGAAATGCTTCCTCTCCAACTTTTAAGCAAGATGAGAGTTATGCAACATGAAACCTAGAAACTGGACTTGGTTACAGCATGTGTGAGAGATGGAAGATGATAAAAGATCTGGAGGCTCCCAAAAAATACAGACCATATGTTGGAACAGTGGAAAGTCTTCCCTGAAATCTTTGTGGGGGGAGAATAGGGAGTAGGGCGCAGGTGTGGAGCACCAAAAGGAGTCAAAACAGAAGAACAGAAACTGCATGAGACAGCCCATCTTGAAAAAACATTTTCTAGCATACGAGGGGAACATTACAGCAAAAGAGAAAGAACTTGCAATCTCTCCTTTGCACTACATGAATTTCTAGAGCACTGCTGAGCAATTATTTATTTATTTTTTTTTTGGTGTGTGTGGAGTGAAACCAGCACCTGGTGTATTTCCTGGTTTATGCATGGCAAGAGAAGTTGCAGGAAAGTTTCTGTTCAGACAACTAACTTTAGAAAGTGAAACAACAAATCCAATGCACTTTACAAGGAGAGTCTAGCTACAAATTACACATAGCTGTTAATAAGTACGACTGTTCAAAGTTCCTGCTTCTAGGTTGTCCTTGTTTAAGCAAAACCCAGGCCTTTGTGAAGCTGTCAGTATACCTAGATTTGTGCCTAATTATCTATCTCCATAGGTATGGTGTTTGAAAACAGGGACAAAACCATAAGTTAACAAGTACTCTAATAAGAATTCAGCATGCAGCTCACTTTATAATTATAGAGAGGCTTAGGGGAAAGGAATCCACACTTAAGACCTACCTGTTTGTATGACCTGTTACTTAGGCAGAAAAATAAATGTCACAAAGAAGAAATCTTGGTGTTTAATCTGTACTGATTTCTATTACAGTAACTTACAGCAATTTAAACAACCCAAACCTAAAAAGGTCCTGAGAACATCCCACTTTCGGGACACTTAACTGGGTTGCTCACTTAATGCACACATACAGATGATTATGTTCCAGCAGAATTAGGACCAGATGGGTTTTTGCTGTAAACTTGATTTTTTTTTTAAAAGGAAAAGACTTGTTCTCTGTTCATTTTTTTCACAAAGAGAAAACAAACATACTCAACATCTTAAAAAAAAAAAAAGATAATATTTACTTTGGTTGTGCTAAGCAGCCAGGTGCTATAATGCTGCAAGTTTCATCTGTAGTCTGCAGTGATGTAAGCTCCACCATGTTAACCATCACATCGGTCTTGTGGCCAGGAAGCTTGGGAAGCACAGAAAGTATCTTCTCTGCAAGACTGTCGCCATGATGACCGACTGCTCCTGGGGAAAAAAAAAAAAGAGACCAAAAAACTGTCAGGCACATAACTAGAAGAGAAAAACCAAAACCAAAACCAAAACCAAACCAACCAAACAAACAAAAACCAACAACAACAACAACAAAACCCAAACCAAAAAAAACCAACCACACAAGGAACTGAGAACAACATAATAACCATATGTTTTGGGGAGAAGGACTCTGGTAGTCATAACATCAAGAACACATTTAGCTTTTCAAAGATATTTTGCTACAAAAGTAAAATCAATTTCTGGAACGTCTGAAACTAAAAGCATTGATGACATTTCAGAAAGATTAATTTAAAAGGCATAAACTAGACTTAGTTTTACAGCTGTTAGATATTCACTGATTTTGCACTTTAATATGCAAAATATTTATCTTTGAATAAGAAAGTTGTTAAACAAGATTTGCAGTGGTTATTAAAAAAGAAGGCAAACATTTATATATACATGCTCACATGCAAATTACACTTTTCTACTTAAACTAATAGGACTGTGCTTAAAAGGGCTGTATGCAAGTTGTATACACAGCTACCCAGATAGACTGGCATATTATTAAAATAAACAATTACCAACAACATACTACCATCAAGGTCACCACTCTTATATGGACTGATGGCAGCCCAGGTGAAACCAACATGAAATTACTAAAACAACCCAAATTACATAGTATAAAATGTCAATTTGACCACATTCCAAGATAAACTCCGAATTCCATTTGGCACATTTGCTTCAACTCTCCTGATTTCAAACACGCATTCTCTTCTTTCCATTCACCAACTCTCAACACAGGCACTAAAACTAACTTACAAAACATTGAGACTGTAAACTAAGCCAAAACAGAATAACATGACACACACATAGATGAAAATGTCAGAGAGGGAGACTGGAAACCTTACTGCCTTTAAGTCAGGAACAAGTTGAAGGTATTTGTATTCTGCCACTTTAGCTATAGTTCAGCTATCACCACAGGGCTGGACACCAGTACCGAGCTTAGTTTCGCTCTCCTGGCTTTACTCACAGGGAAACAAGGACTTCTGAAACACTTTTGAGAGGCAAGAAAAAGATCTTCCAGGCTATGGTCCCACTGCATCGAACTCTGTCCATCTGGCACCCTATCTGCTCTCACTTTTCATCATTTCCAAAGACAGAGGTCTGTTTCCATAGCTGAAGTAGCTTCACATGCTCCATAAATCCCCCACATCAAGAACATTAGTGGGGTCAGATTATTAACTGCTCTTGGATAAGCATAAGGTTGTCTCCAGCAAGTCTACAGCAGGCAGGTATCCATGCTGCAAAACCACCTCACGGTTTATCAACTATACTGAATTGTAGAAGAAGTTGAAAAGAGAAGCAAGGATGCAAAGAGAGGAGAAAAGTAAAGTCAAACTCCATGCTGACAACGCTTCGAACCACAGGAGGCAAGGAAAGCACATGTGTCCAGCATGTGGTGGTACTGCAATGTGGACACCTGGCCGCTCGGCTGGATTGAGACTACCAATTTGTTTCACCAGAGATAGTAATAGTCACAGAATGACAGCAACTTTCCTTTCTACCATCCCCGGATAAATTTAGACCACTGAAATACAGATGAAACGAGCTGAGTTGTCTTTGTGACTCCCTAAGACATCTTCTTATTAGGTCAGTCACTTGTCAGCCACACCGCCGTTATCAACACTCGCAAAGTTACAAACATGGAAAACAGATGGTAATCTTCTGAACCTCCACCCTCACGGACTGGAAGGAATGTCTGTCTCTCCACATCTGCTGCACGTGAGCAACATTTAGCTACACAAGACATTTAGCTAAATTGGAAACACCTCAAACGCAGATAAACCCATCCTAGTTATTAATAACCCTCCTCCTTTCTCCTTGGCAGAGGAGGAAAGTCTCAGTGTATTTAAGTTGCTTCCACAATAAGTAAGTGCCATCTCAGCCTCCTTAACACAACTCCTACTCCTTGGAGGTTCCCACCAGTCCACAGGCACTAATGGCTTTTGCTGTGCCTCATTGAATCAACCAGAAAACATCTCCTGGAGCTTTCAAAAATCCCTTTCACCCTGATAAACTATGCAGACCAACCAAGGCTGGAAAGACAAACTCCATGAGACTAGGAGAGGAAATCATGGGGATTCTCTTTTCAATCACACGGACTTCATTCAGCAGGGTACATGGGACTGGTTTCCATCCTGCCCATCACTGTTGAAGACAGTCAACAGGCTCCTCAGCAGCTTCTCATGACCAATGGCATTCAAGGCAGCTGGTAGTTTTAATGCTGCCAGTTGTGCACACAGACTGTGTGTTGAACAGACACGGCAAAGTTATCTGACCAGTGCAAAACAGGAGTCTTCAGGCCAGGTTAATATACAGCCTCAGCGACACAGGAAATCTCATGTATAATCTTGTTCTAATTTTACTTTATCTTCTCATTAAGAGTTACAAAGTGACATTTGATACAGGTTGTAGCTGGCATAATTGGCAAAGTCAACAAACTGATTCTCTAACAGCAACCAGGAACACATTAACTACACCCCCGCATTCCCCAAAAAGGCATCAATGACATGCATGCAAAACAATATTTTATTAAGACCATTAGCAGGCCTATATCTCACCATTTGTACTCCAATTCTTATGTTCTCCTACTGTTTCTACTGTCTGGTTCACAAACAAAACAAACAAAAAAAAAGCAGATTTACAGAGTAGTTGCTTATCACAGAAGCAACATGAGAACTTGGGCAATGGGAAGACTTTAAAGTCAGTTGCTAAACATGAGGAGCTTGGATTAGAAAGTTCTCCTACAAAGGCATTGCTCACCAGCCAACAACTAATGCAGCTGATTTCCACTGGAGGCTTTTCCTTCAATCAAAATTCAAATATAAGTCAGAGTGCACCAAAACAGCATGCAAGGCAGATCTTGCCTCGACCATCAAGCTTTCTTAACATCTGCTGTTTTAAGTACTTTCTAGATTAGTTCAGGACCGGTGATTTTCGAAAGATAAATGTACAAACCCATCCCAGTTTTCATGATGTTTCAACACTGCACACTCGTCCAGTGTTTTTCTGAATAAGATCACCATTAGGAAGACTTTACACTAAAGGACTCTAGTGGGATAATTCCTATGATGCAACTTTCTTAGGCAATGCATCACCTCAGTGAAAGCAGGGTTTGAAATATCAAATAAAAACAAACAGAAAAAGAGAGAAGTAGGAGCACAGCAGCTCACAGCCAAACACAGCAGCAGAGTGCTGGCATAGAACTGATTTCCCGTCTCCTACAACTAGCTATACCAACGTAAGTATAGAGTAGTAAGTTTGGAGATAAGAAACAGTGAAGCAACTGCTCTTGCAATTTCTAAGACCCCTGCACTGACCTAGCCACCTGCAGTTCTCTTTAAATAGGCAAAACTCATTCCATTTATCTGCCTCTATAACAAATTTAACATCTGAAGCATTTAAAAAACTGCTATAAAAGTTTGTGTGCCTATTCCACAATAGCAGAATCTCTATAAACCACACCAGAGAAGAGGCTGCACCCTGACCCCCAGCACTGAGTTGACATCACTTGCATATTTTCAGCTGCCATTATTCCTCATAGCTGCAGTCCATAACCTCAGGTAACCAGAATAATTTAAGTGTCTGTTGCCTCCTGTGTCAAGGCTCCAGCCTGGTTCATAAAAAGTGGACTCCTATACTCTACAGGCCTCAGGATTTATGTTTTCAAGGCCTCAGCTTATATGATGTGACATGATAGATATAATGAAAGAAATAGACAGTTACAAACAAGCTATTTAAAACAAAAATAATAAAAAAGATTTATTAGTCAGAACTAGACTTTACCAGAACAACATGGGCTTACATCAGTCTTCACTGTCATCTTCCTCTATGAATGGGCCGAAGCTGTAGGACAATTAAGGCACACTGCAACTTTCTTGTCACTGTGGCTGCTCCGAGGAATGGAAAGGGAACGATATCTACACTTCGTTGATGAGTGACTGAACTGTGTTTTCTGTCGCTGTTAAAAGGCTGAAAATATTACAACCAGCGCAAGGGTGTGATGCAAAGATGATGCTTGGCTGACAGTGAGGGATACAATACAGAAAGGTAAACCTGCGTTTGAAGCCTTGGCTGTGGGAAAACATTCCTGTGATTTCGCCTGACACACGCAATAGTGCTAGAGGAAGACAAAAGTGCTGTTGCCGACAGCACTGAAATATCTAACTTCAACAACACTCATACAAAGGTTATTATTCAAAACCATAAATTGACTGCACAGGCACCCCCTGCTATTCTTTCTTCTATGCCTTCTCCTCACTGTATTGCATTTCAAAATCACCTGCACGTACCAGTGGGTGAGACCTCACTGTTCCCTGCACTTACAACAGCCCACATCCCAAAATCTGCAAAGCACCAAGAGACCCGAGAGAGAACTGCGTCAAGCTGTTCTGAACACCAGTATCTGAAAGGTATCAATGAGCTTACGAATGAAAAAGGAACTCCGGGAAGCCAAAAAAACTGCTTCATAAAAGGCGTGAATGTTGGCAAGATGGTGAATAAGAAACACATGGAAGGAGCACGGGGTTACAATATGGAATCACAATGTAAATATCTAGGGGCGCAAATATTAGAGGACAAAAATAAACGGCAATTAAGGTGCCAGAGTTAGCTCTGACTTTAACCAGTGCCACTTATCAGAGTACCACTATAGGTGGAGGATTTATTCTACTAGTTAAAACAAAGGCTGTGAACTTTAAAACAATAAGTAGGCAAACAAAAGCAGCATCACACATAGGAAAACATCGGAAGTGGAAATCTGCTGTATGGAGTCCTACACAAGTCACAGAGACTGATAAGTGACGAGATGAATCAAGCCAGTTTGCAGAGGTAAAAGCCACACAGCTGGCATTGGACATTGCTGAAAGAGAAAAGAGGCCAGTACTTCATCTCTGTATTGACTCATGGATGGCGGCAAATGCCCTGTGGGGGTGGCTAAAGCAGTGGAAGCAAAATAACTGGCAGCACAGAGGCAAGCCTATTTGGGCTGCCCCATTGTGGCAGGACATCGCTGCTCGGCTAGAGAACCTGACTGTAAAAGTTTGTTATGTAGACACTCATGTGCTTAAAAATCGAGTCACTGAGGAACATCAGAACAACCAGCAAGCAGATCAGGCTGCTAAGATTAAAGTAGCTAAGGTGGACTTGGACTGGCAACACAAAGGTGAACTTTTTCTAGCTCGGTAGGCCCATGATGCTTCAGGGCATCAATAAAGGGGTGCAACATATAAATGGGCTCGTGACCAGAGGTGGACTTAACTATGGACAAATACTTAGTTAGATCCCTTCTGATTTTTATTTATTTTTTTTAACAGAAAAACATGCCATTTTATATGCGACTATTTTTTTTAAAATGGTCACAACAAAGATAATACAGTTTCTTGACACTGGCACCAGAGGTTCTTTACCAAAATCTACTTAATACTTCTTTAATATGTTCTTTAAAGTGGAAAGTTTTTAATATTTATTTAAGTACCAGTATTTTCCCTTAGTTCAGCTGTTTGCAATTGCAGCACCAGAAAAGCGACTTTTGAGATATTTTGACTTTTACTATTAGAAATCAATTGGCATTACTGAAAACTGTTAGTTATTCTATCTTAACATCTTATTTACCCTGGATAAGCACGGAATACGAGCCAAAACTAAAACATCTGTTAGTGCAACTCCTTTAGACATCATCTAGAGCTACTTAAAGCTGTATTCTGTCCAGGTCTTCGAGTTAGAAAATATTTGCCTCTTGATAGCCTATTCAGAGTGATTCAAAGTCACCTGGTTTGAAGCAGTAGCCTGATTTAATCAGAGAGTAGCCCAGCACCTGCCCCTAGTGAACTTCCAGGTTTTTGTGGAAGTGCTTGGAATATGAAAGCATTCTCAAAATTCATGGATACATAAACACTTCTCGTACCTGCAGCCCACATGTTGGACAAGATTCAGGTACCAATAAGACATTTACAAATCAAATCCAAAATCTTTCATCTTTAGAGAGAAGAGATTTAAAAAGTTGTTTGAAATGAGCTGTAAATGAGAAAGTCTACGTCAAAGACTTCCACCTACACCAAGCTGTTATTTGAAAAAAAAAAATATGTTTTTATACTGCTGACTGCAAATACATAGCACAGCTTAGAAAAAAATCCAGTGGCTCAGTTGCAAATGCCAAGCTGGAAACTTGCAGATAGGAAGCTTTAGCTTTTACAAAGTGTAAGGCTGAAATTCAACAGTCTCAGTCACTTGAAGGCCAAACAGTGGAGTCAAGTGTAGGGGGTCAGGGGACACCATATATAAAAGGCTGAATATACATAAGAAAATTAAGGTTTCAGGTACAACTTAATTGTGCCATTTCCCACTTCTTGACAACTGATTTCACAACTCTAAATGCTGCTCTTTTCATGTACTTTTTAACTGTACAGTCTCTAGGAAACCAATGAAACAAATCTCATTGTGTTGAGCTAAACTCAAGTCCATACAGTTCTTTACCTCTGAAATGCACTAATTTTTTCTTCCTTCAGTTAGCACTGTACTTGATGACAAAAGTATGGTATCATGTCCAAAGCACGAGAAGGCTTCAATGAAACTGTGAATGAATTCTGGAGACAAAAGAACAATTGCATGACAGGATCTTGGTTTCAGTTACAGGTACTGAAGAAAATACATTACTAAGAAAACAGTAATCATCTGTACTCCAAGAGCTTTGATGCATTCCCTCTAAAGCTGCCCCACCACAGCCCTGATGTTTTCTCCAAAGAACTTTCTCCTACAGAAGCACAAGATCCTAGATTTCACTTCCCAGACTTAAGCTGGTATTAATTATCTCTCTTTGTGCATCCTCAACGGTCTCCTGGTCAGGCAGCTCCTTGTCATGCACGATTTCCAGCTCCTTTTCTTGCTTTTAACTCTTCCCACCACCCAAGTGCACGAATCCTTGCCCAGTTTCACTGGTTCCCTCCCTAGACAGACACACCTCTCCCCGTTTAACTTCAAGGCTCATCATCCAAGTCCGCTCTCCTGCAGTCTTCCCAGCAACCTTCCCAAACCACAACACAGCAGTAACTACCCAAATCCATAGCTGCTCTTCCGCACATTGTTGACAGGTATGAACCCTACAGCAATGCAAGGATATGCAAAGCCAAAACTGAGGGGGAAAAAACACAGAAGAAAATTCAGAAACAGATAAGCTGCAGATGCAACATTGCGCCAAGCACTTGCTATGGGATGTGTGGTGAAAAATTATGTCCTGAATTATCAACTACAGATCATGCAAACAGAACCAGGCCCACACATTGTATATACAAGCAGATCTATCAATAATATGATGGGGTAAGTGAATGCAACAGCTCCTGTATCAATTATTCTCTGAAATTACTGTTTCCTCTAAAAGATCGTTATTCCAGAAGTGAGAGGCTGATACAAACTTTTCCTGGGTCACTGACCCTGCACCTTGCTGGTGACTCGTTCCTTCACTCTTTCTCTTTCTGCTGTTTTGATATCACATCTTCCCGGCTTAAAAGACTTCACCAAGCTTGCAGGTTGATTACAATACTAGACATTCTCCTTCTGGCAGTTTCCCAACGGGCTCTCACACCACTCTCTATGCTTCTCAACTTTTGCATCAATTCTGCACTGATTTGCAGCATTAAATTTACCATATGGTTCATTCTTACATTCATTTACTTCCATACATACAGCGACACTTTCAAGCATACAGATATAGCTAAGTGTATACATAGATGTATATTTATCTAGATAACTATAATGCTAAGGCTGACAAATAAATACACTGGGAAATGTTTCACAGTAATCCACGAGGCACAATTTGAATGCTGTAGACCATTTCCTTCACACCTTGGGATGACACACAGGCACAGCTAAGGTCTCTAGTTTGCAGCAAAGTGGGAGTGCCAGAAACAAACCCTTGTGTCTCCAGCAGAGCCTTCTGCTTCACTCTTGGTTTCCAGGATCCACTGGGCAGCAAGGATGTGTGAGCAGCCACTACTGTCATAGTGTTACACAGACTCACAGGTCATGAGGACTCCTGCAACTACCTAAAAACCTCCTGATGGGGTAGATGTGGGCCCACAGGGATGACAGCACCTGCCAGCAGTGGTTTTCTTACCAGCGAGGTCCAACGTCCTGTCCACGAAGATGACAGAGGCCTTGTTGGTGGCCATCCTCCTCCTGTTCCTGGCTGGGGCGCAGCTCGCCAGCTCAGCAGCAACGACCCTGCTGAGGGCCCCCACGGCGAAGCTCTCCTCCCGCAGGCCCAGGGCAGTGAAGAGAGAGTCCAGGTCACCCACCAGGGCCCGCACTGCCGCCCGCAGCTCAGCAGGCAGGGTGCCCAGCCCGACCTCAGCAGGGCCGGGCCCGCCAGAGCCGGGCAGAGGTGGTAGGAGCTCCGCGAGAGCGGGCAGCAGGCAGAGCTCTGCCGATATGGGTGCCAGGAGCGGCGGGCCCCGCAGCACCACCTCGGCACGGCCGCCCTCGCCCATCCACCGCCGCAGCGTCTCCTCCAGCTCGGCCGCCCCGCCGCCCTCCGCCTCGCCGCCGGTCACCAGCACGCAGTGCCGCACGGCGCCCTGGCCCAGCACACGGCGCACGGCTGCGGCTGTACCGCCCCGCAGCGCCCCGCTCACCACGAAGACGACGCGGGCCGACCCCGGGACTGCTCCCGGTGTCTCCGCCGCCTCAGCGGGCAGTGCCCTGACGGCCAGCGCCCCTGCCGCCAGCAGCTCGCCCGCCCCGCCGCCGCCCCAGTGCAGCGACTCCGCAGACACCGCATCCAGGAAGACGACGGCCCGACTCGCCCTGGCGAGCACAGGCTCCCAGGCCTGCCGGCACACCCGCCGCAGCTCCGGCACCGCCATGGCGGCAGCGGCGGCCAGCGCTGACAGCCACAACACACCGCACGTGCCCGGCGCGCCGCCGGCGCTGTGGGATGACGTAGCCGTCGCGGATTGGCTGCTCGCGGCAGGGGGGGCGGGGCACAGCGGACTGTGATAGAGCGGGGCGGCGGTGTCCGTGGCGAGGGGGCGGCTCGGAGGAGGTTGCGGGGTTCACGGCGGCGGTGAGGCCTTTTCCCCGGGCCGCGGGGGTGGGGTTGTGCCCCCGAGGAGCCGCCCGTCCCCGCGGGACCCGTCGCAGCCTGCTGCCCGCGCTGGTGTCCCCGGGGTGGCCCTGGCCCGTTCTCCAGCCAAGATCTGTCACACCGGAGAGCAGCAGCCGGAGTACACCTCTGGGAGAGAAGAGGGGAGCGGGCTTTTCATTTTGCTGGCAGCGCCAAGTTCTGACAAACATTAACATGTTTCTCTCGTCTGCGGTCTATATTAGCAGCTCTGCTACAGCCTGTAGCCCTGGCCGGTGCCCAGAGGGACATCTGAGCACTGGCAGTTCAGTTTTGCCTGATATTTTCCTGAAAAGGCTGGAAGCCAGCTTGATCTTGCTCCTGGTAAATGTTAAAGCAATTCATTGTCACTGTTTATGTCACTATCTCCTTTGTGCTGCATCCATATCTTCATTACACCAAGAGAACGACTGTTGTGCTGATATTTTTTTAAAGGTACGGCACTGAAAAGGTGAAACTTCCATTGCCATTCCCTGTCCTATAATTCTCTTTCTTGTGTCAGTATTAACAAATAAAGTGGTTGAAAAGCTAGCAACAAGAAATATTCTCTTTTAATAAATGCAACTTTTATGATATGCAGTTGAAGACATATGACAAATTTAGTTCCATTTCCACTGCAGAAAGCTCTTGATCTCAAAATCCCTTTCAAAGCTAACTAGAAAAAAATGCCATAAAAGCATCAATTTCTTTTCCCCAAAGAATGGATGGTCACTGGCAAATCTGTGTACTACATGGTATTTCACTTGGGGAACTTCCTTAGTACAGCATGAGAGAATACCTTTTCTGATATAGTGGTATAACCAGCAATAATAAAAAGACAGATTATTTAATTAGTTCATCTACTATCTTAACTGGTTTTCTTAGGTCTCTTGCAGGTTCAGCTGTTTTCAGGACACTGAAAATCATCAGGAATGTGTAATCACCGTATTTCCAGTAATGAAATTAAATCCTCTCCTTCCAGTCTGATCCACGCACATTCCTACCCCGACATGTTCTTCCCCCTTCCAAACACAGACTTAGTCTTTGTGCTGTTCCAATTAGTTTAACCTTAGGGCATACAACTTGATGATGCTAGAAAAATATGTAAGCTAATAGCCTTCTTGATTATTTTGATTTGAAAATCGAATGCCAAGAAAAGATTGGGGATGGTTAACCACTGAGCCCCCACAGTTATATACAAGTAGAATTATCCTCCTCTCAGACTGAATTACCTCAGAGATTATGTATCTATGGGCTTTTGGCTTTATGCTTGAGTGCCATGGAGAAAAGCTGGATATATTATGGCTTGTCCATTTTTAAAAGGTTGACGTTTTTCTCAAGCATATTGTCAAAACAGCAGATGCTTTTTTAAGAAAACAAATATCTTTATTACTTCATAAATACTGTATAGATTGCAACTAGTTCTGCATATGCCAGTGTTGAAAAAAAGGATTACTAGCCGGAAGACAAAATGAGGTTAATCAGTTCAAAGCACAGTGGTTAAATTACAAACAAAATTATCTAAGTAGTTTTTACAGCTTATTTTATTCCATGTGCAACTTCACTACTACTGTGTTATAAAAAGAACCATACTAAAGCGTTCCTGTAAACTTAGTATCTTGTGCATTTCTGGAGTGTGACCTGTGGGTTAAGATGCTTAAGGAGTTTCTAAAAATGTTGTCTTCTGTCCTCAGCCTTTTAGCTACTCAGGGTCTTGGGAGAAACCTTTTTTTCAGGCCCCAACTGCTGCTCTCCTGCTGCACGGCAGTAAGGAGAAATGGCAAGGTCCTTTCCAGAGGCTGGGGCTGGCAGGAGTTTTTACGTTTGAGGGTAGAAGTTAAAATGCCACCTAAGCCAGCACTTCATCCTTGGAAGCAAAGCAGGAAATAGGTTCAGAGCACCCTCTCTACCCAACCAGAGCCAGAGGTGGGGCAAGATCTTCCTGGGAAGGGTGGAAGGGTGGCAGCTGTTTGCAGGACTTAGCCTTCTCGTGCCAGCTTCCAATGCTCAAGCTGTTCCAAGATAGATTTTTATGTGACCACCACCTGAATGTGACGTCTGCTTAAAGGTTTCTATGAGGAAAATTTCTTTGAGGATCTGTGTTGAAATATTTAAGAGATTTTATGTTCCACACCTACTCCTGATCTCTCTTTGTGGTGGTTTCCACAAATGAATTTTCTTCTTCCTTGTCTCTGCAATCAAAGGAAACTATTAGAGTTCTACTGTGTCATTTAATGTTGGCCAGAAGTGTGTTAAATGCCCAAGTAAACAAAACAGGAATGAAAATGAAGAAAGACATTGATGCCCAGTAAGAGGTACTACAATACAAATTTGTTTTATGAGAAACAACTGTCTAGAAATATCTGGGATGAAAAACACCTCTGTTCACTGCTATAGGTATAAAAATGGAATTGCATGATGAAACCCACCCAATTATACCACATAATTCATGATCTGTACATGACACCCAAACCCTCTGATTTCAGGGGAAAAAAAAATGCCTTTTGAGAAGGTAGTTTGTTTGTGTGAACTCCAGTGAAACTTGATGCCACACATGAAACTTTAAAACAAGGTTCTCTATGCAGGCAATTAAAAGAATAAGCTTCCCCTGCCTGGAGTTGAGATGTGTTTATAACACAGTCAATCCTTCTAGTCTGATTTTTCACAAGTTGTCCTGCTGTGAAAGAGGGGTCCCTTTCTTGGTTTTCACAAACCTCTTACAACACTGAAGACTCCATTTGTACACAGAACTGGTCAAAAACTTGTTTTGGAAGTTTTTGGTACTTAAATGTTCCAATGAATCTTGTAGTTGTGAATGCAGCATTCACAAATGCAAAGTGAGAGCATCATCAGTAAAAATGGCTTGCGACTTCCCACTGCTTTTAAACTAGAGAAATTTCATCATGAACTCTGGAACTTTCACAAAACACTATTAACGTAAAACTCTTACTGGAGCTAAAAATAATATTAGGCGCTTTGTGGAGGAAAAAAAAAAAAATGTATAAAGAGTTGTTAAACCTAAAATATTACCTCCAGCTGGGAGGGTCCCTGCGCAGAGAGCTAGGACAGCACTAGTAAAAGCAGCGGCGTGTTTATCCTGCGGTTACCCTCCCCCTGGCAGCTGCCATCAGCCGCCAGTAGAAGCACGGCACTGGACTGTACATGCGTTTGACCAAGTCCCGTTTCTGGAGATGGGCGAGGGTGCCCCAGAGGAGGCCGCCGCGCTGCCGCTGATGCCCGCTGCAGAGACGGGCGGGCGTTTGGGGATGCACAAGAGCAGAGGGACCGCCGAGGGCAGCGGAGACAAAGAGCAGCGGGAGGAAGGGCAGGCGGCTCTCGCAGGCACGCCGCGCCTCGGGAGGGTGCGGAGGGCACCGCCGAGGTGAGTCCCGGCGACTGGCAGCGCACAGAGCGGGGACCGGTCGGCGGCGGGGCCGGTTCCGCGGTGAGGACAGCTCTCGGGCTGGGCCCGGCCCGGCCGCTCTCCGCCTCCGGCCCGCTCCTCCCGCGGGCGGCCAGGAGGCCCCTCCGCTTCTCCTCGCTCGTGGCTGGCGGCGCCCCCGGGCCGGCAGGGCCTGTCGGGGCGCGGAGG